>JAGKTI010018554.1:1340-17620 GCA_018397915.1 Birgus latro | reverse complement strand
TGTTACCACCCTTCTTCCATTCCCGGAAAAGCCTTCTCTTCTCCTTAACTGCGGCTTCTGCACCCTCATCCCACCACCAAGTTACTTTATGTCTTGGTGGGCCTCTTGTCCAACCGCATACTGCATCGGTAACTCTCAAGAGGTTGTTCTTAAGGGCTCCATACTGTTCATTAACGTCTCTATCTTTGGCTTCCTGTTCAGCCACCACTCTCCTCATCTCACTATAAAAGGCATCCCTTACTGATTGGTTTCTCAGCTTCCATATTTTCCTCCTAGGTACATATGTCATCATTCTCATCACTTGTTCCTTAAGCACCATGTCACAAATCAACAGTTTGTGCTGCTGAACACACTCCTTGCTTCCTATAACTTTAACATCCCTCACTAATCTCCTATCAACCCTCCTTACCAGAAAATAATCTATCTGGCTACTATTTCCCCCGGACTCGTACGTAATCAATCTACTCACTCTTTTTCTAAAATGTGTGTTGCACACAATCATGTCCATAGCCTCCCCAAACTCGAGTATTCTTTCCCCTTCCGCATTCCTCACACCATATGCACATCCTCTGTGGACTCCTTCATAACCTTGAGCTACTTCACCAACATGACCATTTAAATCCCCTCCCAGATCCACTACCTCATCATCACCCATACCACTTACTACACGTATTAAATCATC
The DNA here is from genome assembly GCA_018397915.1 of Birgus latro. Classification (NCBI taxonomy): domain Eukaryota; kingdom Metazoa; phylum Arthropoda; class Malacostraca; order Decapoda; family Coenobitidae; genus Birgus; species Birgus latro. The sequence continues at coordinate 16,938 of JAGKTI010018554.1, read as the reverse complement.
CCAAAATCTATCCTTCTCTGCGTCATCCAATCCTACCTGCGGAGCATATGCTGATATAACTGAAACCATCACCCGTCTGATCAAAATTTTCACTACTATTATCCTATCACTTACTCCCATGACATTCATAACATACTCCACCCATTTCTCCGCAACCAACACCCCCACACCCCCATGTCCGTCAGTTCCCCCCTGCCAAAACAACTTATAGTAGCAATCCTTCCCAGCAATCTTTCTGGCTGATCCACCCCTGTACCGGACTTCCTGCAGACATGCCACATCCACCCACCTCCTACTAAATGCCTCAACAACTTCCCCTGCTCTTCCTCTCAAACTTCCCACATTCCACGAACCCACCCTAAACCCCCTGGGTGATTTGCTGTCGTCAGGCTTGCTTTGGTGCTTGTTTTTGTTCATAGTCATAGTCGGTAAGATAAAGGGGGGTAAACATTCCAAAGGCCCGACCCATTGCACAGACCCAGGTCCAGGCAATGGATCTGGGACCCCTAGCCCACCAGCTTACTAGTGGCTGTGGTAGTGGCCTCGGGGCACCCTGCCAGGACACCTGCAGGGACACCCTCCAAGCGCGGCTTGGCACTGCAACTGCCCCGCCATTATACACCCACTGATAGGGCAGCCTCCTGGGGCGCTACTCCCAGGTTCGGGCCCCTCTCTAATGAGCGGAAGCGGCAGCCTGGGAACCGCAATGCCCTGTACCCTCTAGCACAGGTTCGAGCCCCATCTCGCCCCGGACCCATGATCTGTGCCGGCGGAACCCCAGTCAAGCCTCCCCCCAAAGTCCGCCACTAGGTAGCGGGGGCAAAGTTTTCTGGCCGCATGCCCTTGCTGGCGTCAACCCCTGTAACGTAGTGGGGTACGTTGTGTGATATGTAAAGCGCATGTGGTGTAGTGCATAGGATAGTTAGAGGAAATGATTGGGAGAGTATGCTGGTCTACTCTCCATGTTACTGTCACACTGAAAAGGTCAGCAAAGGAGGATGATTAGGTAGCTAGTGAAAGGAGCTCCAGCTCTCCCCATCACCAGCATTCCATTCCCCTCGGGAGTACTACCCTGTTCGGCCCGTGCTACAGCCTCCTCCTACAAGTTAGTTGTTTTTACGGGGTGGGGCACTAACCCGCCACCAACCCTTTTAGTCGCCTCTTACGACAAGCAGGGATACTGGGGGAGAATTCTTGAAAAAACCCCTACCCCCATTATTTTGTATCCTATCTCTGTATTCCACATACATTCCTCAGCAGTCCCATCTCCACTGCTTTCACTTTTGACTTTTCATTTTCATGCCACACCATAGTCTCACATCCATATGTTAAAGTTGGCACTAACATTCCTTCATATAAGCCTCGTGCAGCTGCAGCACTCAAGCCTCTGATTCTTATCGAGGCCTTCATTGCACCAGCTACTTTCCTTCCTTGTGTCACTCTAGTTTCCACTTCTTCTGCACATTTTCCTCTCTTTTCTATCACTGTACCCAGGTATTTAAACTCTCTCACCAATTCCAGCCTTTCTCCATTCACTGCAACATCACACTGGGATTCACCTTCTCTCTCAATAACCATCACTTTACTCGTTTCTACATTTACTTTCAAGGCGCGACACTCTCAGACATCAGCAAAACTTGAGATATGCCATCCATCACCATCCATTACCAATGCCATCCCCCTCTCCATTACTTGTGTTTTTGCTTCTCTCATCACCCCATCCATATATATGTATTGAACAAACATGGGGACATCCTGTCCACTCTCTGTATTCCACATACATTCCTGAGCAGTCCCATCTCCACTGCTCTCACACTTGACTTTTCATTTTCATGCCACACCATAGTCTCACATCCATATGTTAGAGTTGGTGCTGACACTCTTTCATGTAAGCCTCATGCAGCTGCAACACTCAGGCCTCTTTTTCTTATCAAGGCCTTCATTGCACCTCCTGCTTTCTTTGCTTGTGTCACTCTAGTTTCCACTTGTTTTGCACATTTTCCTCTTTTTTTCTATCACTGTACCCAGGTATTTGAACTCTCTCACCAATTAAAGTCCCTCTCCAACCACTGTAACATCGCACTTGGAGTCACCTTCTCTCTCAATAACCATCACTTTACTCTTTTCTACATTTACTTTCAAGGCACAGCACTCACAGACATCAGCAAAACTCTGCATAAGTCCACCAAATTCTTGTCCAGTATTTGTAAGTAGTACTGCATCATCAGCATATTGAACAACCTTGGGGATATCACACAACCTTGTCGCATGCCCACACCGATCGTGAACCATTCACTTAGATGCCTATTAACCCTTACATATGCTTCACTACCATCATATAAACTCTCGACGGCACCTAGCAGCTTACCATCTACACCATAGAGCGCAAAGTCCTTCTCTGTCCACTTTGTCTAATGGTTTTTCCAGATCCATGAATGAGGTCCTCCTCACAAGCCTTCTCCGCTATCTGTCTCACTGCAAATATTTGATCCTCACATCCTCTGCCACTCCTAAAGCCACCCTGTTCATTACTCACTAGGACTTCTGATATCTCTCCTACTTTCTGTATAATAATTCTTCAATATACCTTCCCTACCACACTCAATAAACTTATGCCACAATAATTCTTGCACTCACTTCGCTCACCTTTATTTTTGTACAGGGGTACAATCACATCCTTTTTCCACTCTGCTGGCACAGTTTCACTCATCCATACCTTCTTACACATCTCCAACAAGCACTTCATTCTGCTTTCTCCACTACTCTTAATCATCTCTGCATACACATCATCATCCTCAGCTGCTGTCCTATTTTTCAGCCGCTTCACGGCGCTCATCACCTGTGCGAGTGTCACGTCTCCTGGCACAGCATTCCTTCTCTGCACACCCCCAAAAACAATCATGTTTACTGTGGCTCTGCTCTCTCTATTCCCATCCATCAGGCTTTCAAAATATTCTTTCCATCTGGTTCATACATCATCCTTATGGGTTAATAATCCACCATTTACATCCTTCACACCATTTCTTTTCGCTTTCATGTCTACATTTCCGCACCTCTTTCCAGAATAACTTCCTATTTTCAGAGTAGTTTGCATTCATTTTTCTTCCTAGATTATCATTTACCTCCTCCTTTTTCCTCTTCACTAGACTCTTTACGTGCTTCTTGCTCTCAGTATATTCTGTTCTTATTTCAATTGAACCCCTGTCCTGTAACCACTCTAGCCACTTCTTCCTCTTTTCCTCCACTACTTTCTTAACCTTTTCATCCTGCCATGCCGTACCTTTCTTCTTTGTTGTTACCCTTGCCACACACACACTGCTTTAGCATTTCTAACTGAGCAGTCCCTATATTCATTCCACAGGCTGTCCAGATCCATATCATTTCAGTTATGTGCGCAATAAACCCCAGCCACCCCTTTGCTCAATCCCGTTGGCCACCTTAATTACCCACAAAACCATGAGGAGCCATAATTTGGTTACATGGTTACCACCTAGTGTAACAAATGGTTTCCTGGTGTACAGGAAACCATTTGGCATGTCAGTGAGTGTTGAGTCACCCATAGGTAGAAGGAAGAGGAAAGAAAGAAAGACAAAAGAGGGAGTGTAAAGTCACCCATAGGCAGAAAGAAGAGGTAAGATTGAAGGAAGGAAAGACAGAAGAAGATGGAAGGAAAAGAGGAAAGGCCAGACACCCAAGAGCAGCACTACATTGAATGAGTGATAATAATAATAATAATAATAATTAGTAGTAACAATTAATGGACAAATGCAAAGGAAGATAACAACTCACTTAATGGAGACTGTTGTCATGCTGTTACTGTACTGTACTTGAGAGAGAGAGAGAGAGAAAGAGTCTTTGGAGGCACTTCATAACTGACAGAGAAAAGGGGCAGGGGCTTGAGCCCCCTTGAAACCTACTTTTGCACACCTCTGGTTAAATACAAAACCTAGTAAAGATGAAAAGTTGTGGCATCACCAAGAGCTTACGATTTTTTCTCTTCTTTTTTTCTTTTTTTTACAGATTACTTCATATTATCAAGAGTATTTTGTAGTTGCAACAATGTTTTCCATTTATTAGAAATTTGTTATCGGAATATAGTTTAAGGTAACTGTTGGATGTAATCATAAGGGCATTTTTATCTTCTTAGTGTAATAGGAAAAGTATATGGTAGGATACTTATTGACAGAGTTAGGGAAATAACAGAGGTTTTAGTTGGGGGAGAACAGGGAGGTTTTAGGAAGGAAAGAGGTTGTGTAGATCAGATATTTGTTCTTAGATCTTTAGTGGAAAAGTTTCAAGAGAAGGGAAAGAAGTTGTTTGCAGCCTTCATGGATTTGGAGAGAACAGATGACAAGGTGGATAGACAAGGATTGTGAAAGGTATTAAGAATATATGGAGTAGATGAGAAGTTGTTGAATGCCTGGAAGGCTATGTATGAGAGTGCTAAGGCTGCAGTTCATGTGGAGAGTGAACTGAGTGAATTTTTCTATTTGAAGGTTGGATTGAAACAGGGATGTGTCTCCATGGTGGTTCAATCTGTATATGGATGGGGTTATAAAGGAGACACAGGGTAGGGCAGTGGATGTTGGAGCATTCCTATTGAGGGAGGGCAGTGTTTGGAAACTCCCTGTACTGTTGTTTGTAGATGATACTGTGTTGTTAAGTGAATACGAAGGGGAGCTGTAAGGCTTGGTGGATGAGTTTGGGAATCTAAAGGTGAATGTAGGGAAAACAGAGAGTGGATAGGATATGAAATAATGTGATCCGTCAAAGATGTGGAGTGAGGAAGTCTGTGTATACCAGAATTGAAGAGAGTGTACTGAGATGGTATGGTTAATAGAGTGGTGAAAAGGTGTATCTGAAGGAGGGAGGAGGCGAGGTAGGCCAAGGAGAAGGTGGTGAGATATGGTGGATGAGTGTGTGAGGAGGAGAGCTTTGGAAGTTGATGAGGCTAGGGAACTGACAAGAGATCGAGCTGGCTGGATCTTGAATGATGTGAGGAGGAGTACTTGATCAGGGATTTGGCACCCATTTTTAACGTGACAGCATCTGGATTGACTCTATCGGATACGTTTATGTAAGCTACAGAACATGGTAAATGTTTTTGGCATATCCGACAGAGCCAGGAAGAAGTAACCAAAGGCCATGGGCCCACAAACTGCTCCTTTCATGAAAAAAACAAAACAATACAAAAGAGAGCCATATTCAAGATATGTTTGTTTCGAGATGCCTGGACACACTGCGTTTGAAAGACTGGAGATCATAGAAAGTAGGAAATACAGACAGAGGAAGACAGTTCCAGAGTTGGACAGAAAAGAGATGAGAGGTTGTTTCTAGACGGGTGCCACGTGCCCGTCATAGAGGTGGAGGGATGCAAGCAGACAGTTCAGAGGAGCAGTGGCCATTGAGGTAACGACAGAAAAGAGATAAAGATGCAACAGTGCGGCGAAGAGACAGAGGTTGAAGGGAGCCAGTAAGAGGAGGAGAGTTAATGAGACTAAAAGCCTTTGACTCCACCCTACTGAGAAGAGCTGTATGTGGGGAGCCACCCCACACATGAGAGTTGTACTCTAAAGAGGGGCGAATAAAACCTATGTATAAAGTCAACAACTGTGCACGGTTAAAGAAGGTTCGGGGTCGACTTAGCACACCTAATCTCTTGGAAGCAGATTTCACAAGAGATGTAATATGTTCTTTCCAAGATAAATCCCGAGTGAATGAACCCCAAGCATGTTCGAGGATGATGTAGGAATGAGCTGGACGATATTAAACATTAGTGGGTACTCCTGTGGGAGACTGTTGGGTTGATAAGTGTAAACACCGAGTCTTTGATGCATTAAAAACAACAAGATTATTTTTACCCCAGTCAGAAATACGAGCCAAGTGAGACATTAGGTGTGCCATAGCCTCATCCCTTGTTTGTTGAAGCAACTGCTGAGATGGGCGTTGCGGGAACCGAATGGAAAGGTGAAGGATGGAATCATCAGCGTATGAGTGGATAGGGTTAGATGTACAGCTCAGGAGGTCATTGATGAATAAAAGGAAGAGAGTTGGTGATAGGACAGAGCCCTGAGGAACACCACTGTTGATAGATCTAGGAGAAGAACGATGGCCGTCTACAACAGCGGCTACAGGACGACCAGAAAGGAAGCTAGAGATGAAGGCACAGATAGAAAGATAGAAACTGTAAGAGGGGAGTTTGGAAATTAAAGATTTATGCCAGACTCGATCAAAAGCCTTTGAGATGTCAAGTGCAATGGCAAAGCTTTCACCAAAGTCCTGAAAGGAGGATGACCAGGAGTCAGAAAGGTAGGTGAGAAGATCGCCACTCGGGGATGAGTGAGGTTGGTCACTCATCTTAAATGTCAGGACCAACTTGCCTAGCCCCAGGCTCCTACGCGCCTCATGGGGCAACACAGGATTGGATGATGGATGGACTAATTTTTCATATTCTTCCTTCTGTATGCATAGTTCCTTTTTAATTTCATCTGTATCCATTTGAAAAGCTTTCTCCAGTTTATTTACTTTTTCTGCTAATTTATTACCTGTTTCCATTTCAGCCAGTTCTGGGTAGAAATCATCATCCTGTTTTCTACCTTTATCCCTTCTCTTAACTCATTCCACAGCCACTTTACTAGAGACAGTACTCATCTTGCAGAAAGATAATTCTTACTTAGAAGGATAACATTTTCTTACAAATTTGCATCTCCCTGCGACCCGCCTGGTGAAAATGACGACACCCAGCTGATGTTTACGATGTATCAGTGGATTCCTTTGAATGCAGTGACTTGGATGTAGTCTTTTATGTAGACAACACTTTTTTTGCTTATACAGTACTTTCTGAACTGTATTAGAATATCACTTAATTTAGCACAGTACAAAGTGTGATTCATATAAAGTTACTATTAGGTGTGGCCAGTAGTAGCCAGCAGTGGCCAGTAGTAGCGGAGTGACTCAACATACATCCTCTCTCTCTCTCGCCGCTCTCTCATGTGATGTCCTTCACGTGTGTGTGTGTGTGTGTATTTACCTATTTGTAGTATACAGGAATTGAGCTAAGCTCGTGTTGTCCTGTCTCCATATCTACATTTATCTAGTCTTGTTTTGAACACATGAATGTTTTTTGCCTGCACCACCTCTTCGTCTAAGTCATTCCAAATACTTATGCTTCTATTCGGGAAACTGAATCTTTTAAGATCATTAAGACATATACTTTTCCTCAACTTGAAGTCATGACCTTCTGTTCTTCCATCTCCAACACAAAAAGATCCTCTTTATCCACCCTTTCCAATTCTCTTACATTTCTAAATATTGTGATCAAGTCACCTCTTTCCCTTCTCTCGCGCAGTAATGGTAACTTCAGTTTTTCCAGTCTGTCCTCATAGGTCAGTTCCCTTAAGCATGGTATCATCCTCGTTGCCATTCATTGAATCCTCTCTAGTTTATCTATATGCTTCTTCAAATAAGGTGACCATACCACAGCCACATACTTTAGTCTTGGTCTTATCATGGTCACTATCAGCTCCCTCAGCATTTCCTCATCCATATAATTATAAGCCACTCTCATGTTGGTCAGTAATCCATAAGTTCCTCCAATGATTTTGTTTATATGCTTTTCTGGTGACAAGTCATCCTGAATAATCACTTGCAAGTCTTTCTCATCTTTTCTTTTACTAATTATCTCATTGCCCATTTCATATGTCCAGTGTGGTCTTTTTTCACTCATTCCCATTTCTAATACATGACACTTCTTGGCATTAAAATCCATTTGCCAAGTCTGGCTCCAACTGTGGAGTTTGTCCAAGTCCTCTTGCAGTTTTTTACAAGTATCAATACATCTAATATGTTTCATGAGTTTAGCATTTCATGATTTTAGCATCATTTTCATTTATGTAGTCTCAAAAATCCCCTTTCTTAGATATTAACCCATCTACATTACTATAAATGATGCTTAGATTTACTGCACTAGTTTTATCTTTACTACTTCTTCTCTTTTTCATATTCATGTCCATCCCCCTTGTTTCCTTCACTTCTAATTCCTCACATACCACTTCCTTACTTTCACATCCATCACTCTTCAGAAAAAAGTTGTACATTCTTCCTATGTCCTCCTGTCATTTTTTTCCTTTACTTGTTCCTTCAAAGATTTTCAAATGTCTTTTTCTTCTTCATTCAAATCTTTTCTTACCATAACATTTTCCATCCCTGCCTCGTAACTTAGTTTCCAGGTCACTTTAAGTATATCATTTACTACACCGTCTGATGACAACTTCACTCTCATTGGTCTTGCTTCCCTATTCTCCTTACTTCCTCAATTTCTTTTTCCCACTTGTTTCCTTCGGGATCAATCTTGCCCGATATTTTTCTCACATGATTCTAGTCTCTCTCGAGTCACACAGATCTAACCTTTCCTTCTTCCTCCATGTTTCTAAATATTACCACACATCTATTTCTTTAACCCCTTAACCTCGGGTCGTCACTTTCGTGACGGTTGGGTGAAATGGATCATACCACGGGGCGTCACTTGAGTGACTCTGTGTTATTTTTAATTCCCCCGGGCTTTCAGGTGGTGACTTGTATCATCTATCAGCACTGCCAGTGTCCAACAGTGGTCAGAGCTGCTAATGCCATCAGTACTCCCATCCATTGTTGACAGTTTGGCCATTTTCCCCCATTCTAGACTCCCCTCCCTACCTCCCCTCCATTACCCTCTCGTGTCGTCTGCTCAGCTGCTCTGTGCTAAGTAAATCTTCCCCGGATTTTTCCACTGTTTTCATCCATTGAAATGAGACCTATACTCTATTCTTATACAAAATAATATATATATATATATATATATATATATATATATATATATATATATATAAAATAAGGTAATTGATAGTGCCATACACCTGGAATTGGCTAATTATCACTTGGCAACATCCAACCTGCACTCGTTCGCTAATTTCCCCTGCTTTTTTTCCCCGTGAAATATGCTGTATGAGCTACTCTCGTAATATAAATGTATATAAGAAAGGAAAGGAGAAGCCTGAGTGATATTTATATTCACCTGGAACTACCTAATTTATTATGTATTGTCTAGATTTCATACGACTTTTTTTCTTAGCATATACATTAGTAGCTGACATTTTCAGCTCTTGGCTGCTGAGATACTGTCAGTTTGCTCCCATCCTTCATGGTGAAATGACTCTCCTCCATTTCTGCCTCTTTTGCATCTATTATAAAAGGCCCTGTGACCTCTACCCCTACTATAATTGTGTGGGAAGCGGTAAAGGACTGTAGATATATGCAAGTGTAATAAAGTACTAGAAATAAAGTGTGAGTGTGTATATGAGTAAGAAATGACAGAATACCAGCGGTGAATTAGCGCGAGCAGGAGGCTCGTATGCGCTCGTATTTTACATTGCTTTCAGTTTTTTTTTTTTTTTTTGAGTATGGATTCCAAACTACAGTAAAACCTCGATATAACGGACTTCAATAGACCAGAATTCGCATTTATCGGACAAGAGGAGCTACCGGACTAAACTCCTATATATCGGAAAAAGTCCGATAAAGCCAGAAGCAGTCCGGACTGCATGACCACTTCAGCAATGTTCACCACAATAAGACAAGTAAAAGACATGTTTTTCAGTGCACGGTACAGTATTATTATACCATTTGATTAATGTAGTGAAAGTATAACACAGTACAATACTGCAATGGTGGTGAAAACCACTGATGCAATCCGGACTAATGTCTGATATATCGGAAAAAGTCTGGATGTCGCTTTTATCGGAATTTCGCATTTTTCGGACTGGCTTGGGCCCCAATTAGTCCGTTACAGTGAGGTCTTACTGTACTTGGAAATCACTGAATAGTGTTTCTAGTGATAATATCTGGCAGTGGTATTCAGATTAGGGGATGTCAGGAAGTATAAAATGGAGACTTAGTTACCCAACTTCAGAAGTCCCCACAAGTCCTACGGTAGTCGGCGAGTGCTATAAAAAACACCCAGGAGAAAGCTGAAGGTATGTGCCATATGTATATGTAATTATAATACAGTAATCCCTCCAATATCCGACGTAATATAGCCAAAGGCATGTCAGGATATTGGTTTTGTCTGGATATTGGTCCTGAAGCTCCAGCACTGGTTTTTCATGACCCTAACCTAACCTAACCTAAATCAGAAAACTACCTTCCTACCTCCCTACTGGACATGTATAGCACTTATTTAGGTCCCTTTTCACATAAATAATGCATACATAGCATGAATTAATTGAATTTTAACCAAAAAATGATGATTTAGGGGTGAGTGAGACATAGCAGCTCAGAACTTGCCAGCATAGTATAAGTAAGTATCGGACATGGAAATCATCTTTTCTCACATTTTATGCACTAAATTATTGGATACAAAGCATCAAATACAGTAAATGATGATTATTGCTACCAGAAAAATGGTTAGGTTAAGTTAAGTTAAGTTAGGTTTGGTTAGGTTAGGTTAGGTTATGACCGGACATGAAATTCACTGCTTCAACCTTTTTCATAGCTGGTGCACGTAATAACCATGCATGAAAGAATTAAATTAAAAGTAGGAAATTATGATTAACACAATGTTAGGTTAGGTTAGGTTAGGACCGGACATGAAATTCACTGCTTCATCCTTTTTTCTAGCTGTTTTACTTAAGAACCATGCATGGAAAAATTAAATAGCAAGCAGGAAATTATGATTAACATTTAGGGTAATTTTTTAACACATGTACAGCATGATGAAAACAGGTTAGGCATGAAAATCTTTATGGTAACCATAGGTTAGGTTAGGTTAGGACCGGACATGAAATTAACTGCTTCAACCTTTTTTCTAGCTGTTTTACTTAAGAACCATGCGTGGATAAATTAAATTGCAAGCAGGAAATTATGATTAACATTTAGGGTAACTTCTTAACACATTAACAGCATCTTGAAAACAGGTTAGGCATGAAAATCTTTATGGTAACCATAGGTTAGGTTAGGTTAGGACCGGACATGAAATTCACTGCTTCAACATTTTTTCTAGCTGTTTTGCTTTAAAACCATGCATGGAAAAATTAAATAGCAAGCAGGAAATTATGATTAACATTTTCGGTAATTTTTTAACACATGTACAGCATGATGAAAACACGTTAGCCATGAAGTTAGGGTACTTATGAACAAAAAGCGGCCGTCCTGATGTAATAACCCACTCTATCATCTCAGACTCTGACAGGAAGACGTTGCACCTGACACACCTTTCCACTTGAGAATCACCAGCACTTTCACCAAGGTTTTTTTTTTATAACTGGAATAACATCACTTCACTGCACTGTACACAACAGTAAATTCCCGTGTGGTCTAGTGACGATCCATGGAGCCTTGTGAACTTCTCAGCAGCAGCTTTTAGCTCCGTTCCACGTACCAACACACCAGCAGCACGTTGTTGTCGATACGAAATCAATGTGGAGCGGTCGATGTCTTCATACTTAGGAGTAAACATCACCTTCCTCTGCACGTTTCGTCTGGTCTTCGATGCGAAATCAGCCGTGTACTGCTGTAGTTTGTCTCGGGACTTCTTGATATCAAACAAGGTGGAGCGAGGGAGGTTGAACTCACGTAAGATGCGCCCTGTTGACCAGCCGGCGTCCACCTTGTCCAATATCTGCCTCTTCTTCTCCAGAGTCAGAACCACTTTCTTCCTCTTCTCAGGAGGCGGGGCCATCATCACACACATGATGAAGAAGGTGAAGAGCAGTATCAAGCACTGTAGGAGGTAGGGTATCACCACAAAAGCAATCACTTCGGCCGCCATTTTCGGAGTTGTTCATGAGGGAGGAGGGGAGTGGGTAATGGCGACCGATAGTGGCGTCACGAGTGTAAACGGAGGGGATCGGCGCGCACGGGAAATTCAAACTGACGCGGCCCCAAAAAATCGAAAATTAATCGATTTTTTTTGGATTTTTTTTTTCATTTTGGGGGTTGGGCAGCCCACAATGTCCGGTTAGTGAGTATGTCCGGTTATTGGGCATCCGGATATTAGAGGGATTACTGTATTCTAGGACTAATAACTGATTTTTGGCAGATATTTTAAAAAAGTCAGTTGGAGCGCGAATATCCCCGCGGGAATGGCCCGGCTCACCTGTGACAACCCCGCAGTGTAGGGGTTAAACAGTTTTTCTCACTTTTTTCTCTTTTTTCTTCAGTATTTTCACTACATTTTCTTCCATTTTTTCATGTTTATTTCCGTTTCTTCCTGAATTATTTCCCTTAAGCTGGCCACTTCTTTCTGATCATCTTCCACATGTGCCCACTTTGCCTTTTGCAAAGTTTTGTTACTGCTCTCTTCTAGTTTTCTCCTTAATTCAATATTTTCTCGTTTCAAGTTCTCGATCTCCTGGTTTGCCGTTTCATTGGCATGTATCAAACTCTGTATAGTATTACTGTATCGGTATTTTCTGGCATGTTTCATGATACTAGATTCTCCACTTTCATTTCTAGTTCACTAATTCTCATAATCAACATTTTAACTAAATCCATAACATTTGTTTCACTGTCAAATCCTGAAAATTCCGGTCTCTCAGTGTTTACATTGTCAGCCATTTTTGGGGATGGTTACAGTACTAAACTTAACAGCTGTTACCAAGATTCGTATAAACATTCATGTATACTGACTGACAATAGCGCTTTACATTTTTGGTAGACTATATTAACTTATAATACTTTAAAGTTTAGACAATACTGAAGGAAACAAGACAAACATCTATCCATCTATCTATTGCCAGACACCATAATCCCGTAAGGGGTGGCCATTTGACTTTGAGTTATTTATTTTACGGGGAGGGGCACTAACCCTCCACCAACCCACTTGTTGACACGTAGGGAGCACATATAGTTTGGTTATATGGTTACCACCCAGTGTTGTAAATGGTTTCTTGGCTTACAGGAAACCATTTGGCTTGTCACTCAATGTAATGCCACCTGTAAAGGAAAGAAAAGCAGTAAGAAGTGACAGGAAATATAGGAGAAATAGGAAGAAAGGAGGGCAGGCACAGAAAAAGAATGATAAAGGCTAAGGAAGAAGTAGGCAGCACTACATCAAGTGAGTGGATGATGGTCGCCACCACCTGAAAACAACTTAAGGTTTGAAGAGTTTGTTGAGAGGTGGTTGAGACACGTCTGATCACTCTGGCTGCTCGTGAGAGTGTATGTGTGTGTGTGTATTTATCTAATTGTTTTTACCTAATTATGATATACAGGAAATGAGCTATGCTCATGGAGTTCTGTCTCTTTTTCTCAGTAAGTCAAATTTTGCTTTAAACTCATTTAAGTTCTTAGACTGGACGATCTCTTTGTCCAGTCTATTCCACAGGTCTGTGCATCTATAAGGAAAACTATATTTCTTGATGTCCTTCAGGCAGGTTGGCTTCTCCAGTTTCAGTTCATGTCCTCTTGTTGCTCTCTTATCCCATACAAACAGATCTTCTCTGTCAATTTTATCTACTGCATGGTCCTGAACACTACATCATGTTGCCCCTCCCTCTCCTTTCCTCTAAGCAAGGCAGATCCAGCCCTTCCACCCTCTCTCTGTACGACAGATCTGCCAGACTGGGGACCATCTTAGTTGCTGTTCTTTGTATTCTCTCAATCTTATTTATATCTTTCTTTTTGTGTGGGGACCACACTACTGCTGCATATTCTAACCTAGAGCGGATCATGGCCACTATCAATTTTTTTATCATCTCTTCATTCATGTATTGAAATACCACTCTTATGTTAGTCAAGAGTTTATGTATGTCTCTTTAACAATCTTGTTAATGTGTTTTTCAGGTGACAAACTATCCTCGACCAGCACTCCCAAATCTTTCTCTTCTCTCACTTTTGTAATTGGTTCATTACCTTTCAGATAATTCAGTGATGGCGTCTTGGTACTTTTACCCATTTTCAATATTTTACATTTTTTGTGTTGAATTTCATTTTCATTTCCCACATGTATCCTATCCAGATCCCCTTGCAGCATTTTACAGTCCTCCTCAAACTGTGCTATCCTCAAGATCTTTGCATCATCAGCAAACAGACTTGCATAACTGTTTTCACATAAATTAGGAACATTACTGGCGCCAACACCGAGCCCTGCGGGACACCACTTGTTACTTCTCTCCATCCAGATGTCCTGTCTTTTATTACTGTCCTCATTTGTCTGTCTCGCAAAGAGTCTCTCATCCATTTCAGGAGGTTTCCCTTCAGTACTCCAGTATGCTCTAATTTCCACATTAGTCTCTTGCGGGGTACCTTGTCAAAGGCCTTCTCCAAATCTAAATACACACAATCCACTCAACCATCTCTCTCCTGTAGCACGTCAAATGCTCTTGAGTAAAAGCTCAACAAGTTGGAAACACATGACCCTCCACTTCTGAATCCAAACATACTTTCAGTCAAAATATTCATCTCTTCCAGATATTTTATCCATCTATCTTTCAGGATCCTCTCGCACAGTTTTGCAAACATACTGGTTAGGGACACTGGTCAAGAGTTCAGGGGTTCTTCCTTGTTTCCTCCCTTATAAATTGATACCACATTTGCTCTCTTCCATTCCCGAGACACTTTCCCCTCTTCCAGAGAGCACACAATTAAACTGTGAATCTTATCCGCCAGTTGTTCTTTGCATTCCTTCGGTACCCAATTAGAAATTCCATCCGGTCCTGGGGCTTTCCTTACATCTTGAGTTTCCAGTAATTTATACACTTCCTGCACTTCCACTTTTATATCTTTTATCATTACATTTCTAGTCACTCCCTTCCCCTCCACAAACTCCCTTTCGTTTCGTTTCGTTTCGTTTTTGAAGGCTCCAACATGCTTGCATGTGTCGGCCTTGGTCACCTAATGGCGGCTCTCCACGCTGCTTGATCTCTGGCAGCCTCCCTGTTCAGTCCCTTAACTCTTAAGTCACATTTAATGACCTCGTCCCATGTCTTTCTCGGTCTACCCCTCCCAACCCCTCCCCCAGTATTAACACTTCTTACCCTCTGTACCCAATTATCATCCTCCATCCTCTCCACATGTCCAAACTACCTCAGCCTACCTCTTCTCATCACAGCACCAATACACTACAGTCCCATCCAACCCCTCAGTTCTTCTATCGTAAACCCAGCCCCCCCAGGCCTTGCACGCAGGGACGTACTGCACATCCACCTAATCATTGTCATTTCTGTACGTTTAAACCTGCGAATATCCTCTTCCTTTACTGCCCAGGTCTCACTACCATACAGCATCACACTCCTAACACATGCTGCATACAAAGACCCCTTAGCACGTAAGGAGAGTCCTCTCAATGTCAGGAGAGGCAACAGCTCCCTAAACTTCTTCCAACCACTTCTCACTCTAGCAGCCGAGCTAACTCCAGCCCCACCTTCGGCACATAACATGTCTCCCAAATAACAAAACTCCTCCACACACTCAAGAGACTCACCTGCAAGTTCAACCCTCTCACGCCTAACAATCTCCACCTGCTCTCCCCGACACGCTGCAAACATGAAATCAGCATTATCTTGCAGTCTTCCTCTAATACCACTACATCTCTTATGCACCCATTTATCACAAACACTACACA
>JAGKTI010018553.1:0-17620 GCA_018397915.1 Birgus latro | reverse complement strand
ATATGAGAGCTGTGTTGTTTGTTTGTTTGTCCTTCAATCACGCCCAAACCAAGGGCCAGAGACCCCAAGACCCATATATATTCTGAATCAGGGCAACTCAAGAATGCATATATACATCCTAACTCAGGCACATATGATTTATACTGTGGTGTGTATACTATCCTATTACTTGGGAAAATCACTGTCATCAATGAGCGTAAAAACCCTGTATTTATGTTTATGAATGCAAGCTTGATTGAACAACTCCATGATGACACTGAAAAATCCTGTTCTTATGTTGAACTGAGGAATAGTTTGCTACATTTATTTCAACACAATTAAATGTTATGTAGTGTGGTGTATGTAAGACATGGTGTAAGTGACAGATGTTGTGTAACTGTACCTACATATACAATGATATAGCACAAAGCAGTAGCAATATGCTGATGAAGAGGGTGGAGAAGAGAAAGCTGCAGCACTCAACCAGCAACGATGAAATTGATGAAGATCCAATAAGGCAGCACTGCTACACCCACCAAATGCACCTAAAAAATTATTCAAAGGTGGAGCATCAATAGTGTCAATGGACAATTATAATTTGTATCAAATTACAATTACTTTCTCCCTAGCAGTCAGGACATACTATGAGAGGTACACCCTGGCCAAGAAATTATGATGCCAGCCAGAGTTTCATGCATGAGAACCTGACATTAAAATCTTATCAGTTATGGACTATTAACAAGGAAAGAAGCTAATTCTTTGGTTGACAAACCTCTCAAAATGAGTGTTCTGTGGCTAAATTTGTGACTAAGAGCATTTTGGAAGAGTGTTTAACCAGGAAACATAAGCTAGTTCTTGGGTTGACAAACTGCTCAGAATAGCTAGTTGTTCCCTGGTTAAACCTTATGACTAAGAGCATACATAAAGTTCTACCTTTATAACTAATATTGGTAAAGCTGGATAATCCCTATGCAAACTCAGGCATGTCACATCTTAACACCCAGTGCGGATGCGAACACTAATATGGATAACTAGCCTTTTCAAGAGCACCATAAGGTAATTCAAACTCGGCCTCGGGACGCCTCTGCAAGGTTCTTGAACTTCCTCCTTAGCCTACAGTGTATAAGCATACACCGATCCAGGGCGAAACATGTCCTACGGAACCAATGTACAAGCCCCTGTTTGGATGAATCATTGGCAAACAGGTGAGTCATCAGGGCTCCATTCCACCCACATTGTCACTGCCCATGATATACCTGACAACGAGGTTGAATTGCTGCAGGTACAATGCCCACTAAGTTATTCTCGTGTAAGCATTCTTAATGGTACTGAGACTAGTAAGTGGCATATGATCTGTTTCCAAAATAAACAGTGCTCCATATAAATAGTAATATTTCTTGATGCCATCTACAACTGCCAGAAGTTCCTCTTTAACTGTACTATCATTCCTTTCAGCAGGATTTATTTTGCGGTTATGGTATGCCACGGGGAAAATTCCACCTTCGGATTCTTGCATTATCGTGAAACGGACTCTATATTGTGAGAAATCAGTGTGCAGAATGAAAGGTTTACTAGAATCAGGCAGCTGCAAGATAGGTTCCTTACACAGTATGTTCTTGAGAGTAGCAAAAGAATTCTCCGGCACTTCTTCCTTTTGATGGCATTTGGAGCATATATCTTTAGTGTCGTACAATGGCTGAGCAGTGAGAGCAAAGTTAGGAATAAAGTTTCTGTAATAACCTGCCAAACCAAGGAATGCCCTAACCTGCCTCTTTTTCACAGGCCTAAGGGCTTCCTTAACTTTCCTGATCTCGTCTCCTTGACACATGCACTGATTATTTCCTACTGTGTTGTAAAAATTCAATCTCATTGTGTGTAACTTTGCACTTACTGGGCTTCACGGTCATGTTGAAACTCTGGAGTAAACTGAAAATAACTTCCAGGAATCTGAGGTGTTCCTCTAATGTGGCCGAATGAATAAGAACGTCATCAATGAGCATTTCAGCTCCTACGATACCATGGAACACTTGTCTCATGGCTCGACTGAATCCTGCTGGAGAGTTGATAAGGCCAAATGGAAGGACTTCATACTGATACAACCCTCTAGGAGTGGCAAAAGCAGTGAACTGACGACAGTCAGGGTGAACAGGTATTTGGAAAAATCCCTTAGCCAAGTCAGTTTTAGTGAAGTATCCTGACCCTGCCAGTTTAGAGAAAATACCATAATGGTCACTCAGTGGTTCTGCATCAACTTTAGTAATTGCATTATGCCTTCTATAGTCACCACAAATCCTGACTCCACCATCTTTCATACGAACTACTACTGTTGGAATGCAGTAAGGAGATAGACTTTTCAATAATGCCTGCAGCCTCCATATCAGCAATTTCCTTATCTACTGTATCAAGTAGTCACATGGGAATCAGATATGGCTTGACTTTTATGGAAGTATTGCTGGTCAACTCAGTCTTGTGACACTCAACCTTTGCGAGTCTAGGTTGGTCAGAGAAGACATCTGCATAATGACAAAGCAAGGACCTAATGGCTTCCTGGTCTCCCACTGCTATTTCAGTGTTAAGAAAGGCATCCCCGACAGCCTCTTCCTGACAGGACTGAACAGTTAAAGGCTTATCATCCTGGTCATCAGCTTGGATCACTGCAGATGCCCCAGTTTCTTCAGGGGGCTGGGCATTGTTATCGAGCACTTGTATGCCAGTCTCCTCGGGATTTGATTCATGATAGGCCTTCAACATGTTAGTGTGGAGCCTTTTACGAAGATTACCCATCTGAATTATGTAGTCGATGTCTGACATGCGCTTTACTACATCATATGGACCCTTCCATTGCGCCAGCAACTTGTGGGCAGTGGGGAGTAACACTAAGCATCTGTCACCTGGACTGAACTTCCAAAGCTTTGCTTTCTAATCATAATAAGCTGTTTGAACTTCACACTCCTTGATCAATTCTTCATTAGCTAACTTGCATATTGACTAGAGGCGATCAGCTAAATCAAGAATGTAGGTGTACGTGGTCTTAACTTCAGGATGGGGTTCTTCATCGTCCCATAACTCAAGAAGGACTTGAGGTGGCCCATGCACTGACCTTCCTTACACCAGTTCAGAAGATGAGAACTTCAAAGAATGAGCTTCTCAGTAAGCAAAAAAAAAGAGGGGCAATGAACAGCGGCCATTCCTTGGGCTGTTTGGCGGCCATGCACTTTGGCATCTTCTGGAGAGTCTCATTAAACCTCTCACACACCCCATTACACATGGGATGGTAGGGCATAGTTCTCAAGCCTCAGATAGACAACACTCTGAATACTTCATTCATCATTGCAGAAGTGAACTGTGAACCCGTGTTGCTTAAGACTTCCTTGGGGACACCTACTCTGCAAAGCACTTCAACCAATGCCTTTGCAACAGTGGCGGCCTCTGTAGTGTTAAGGGCCACGGCTTCAGGCCACTGCATGCTGAAATCAATGATAGTGAGGATGTACTTTGATCCATCACTAGCCCTAGGAGTGACTGACTCAACAATGTTAACTGCTACTCTCTCAAATGGCTCAGATATCATGAGCATTGGTTTCAACAGCGCAGGACGGACACATTCCTTATCAGTAGTATGTTGACACACGTAACAGGAACGCACAAGCCTATTTGTTTCCCGGTCCCATTCCTGGCTAGAAAAAGACAGAGTGCATATGGTCAAAGGTTTTCTTTCGGCCCATGTGACCTTCCAGTATTGAACAACGACCCAGTTCAAACACTGCTCAGAGATACTTTGCAGGAACAACAAACTGTAGTCAAACCTCACCCTGGGGTGTTTGTGACTCACGGTGCAGCTGTCATCTTACCTTGGGGTGTTTGTGACTCATGGTGCAGGTGTCATCTTTTATGAAGGAACCTGGCTTGACCTCCCTGTGAATGTTTAATCGCATTAGCCCCCAGTTTCTTATGCATTACAACAAGTGTCAGGTCGTATAATTGTTTTTGAACAACATCTTGACCACAAATCAGATCTTGCGGCATTGCAATGTTCAGCCGGGTGACATGGTTTGGAACCTTCGCCATGGCTCATGTTACTGCATCAGCCGAAGTCTCATAGGCTTGTTTGTGGAGGTGAGCTCTTTTGTTACAAATGCACAGCCTAAATCAAGAGCTTTTACGCTGAAAAGTTATGATCCACCGTACGTCCTGAGAGAGAGGGAAAGAGAGAGAAGGAGCATGTTTGTTTGTTTGTGTGTATGTGTGTGTAGTACAAGAAACCTTTGGCATGTCACTCGGTGCAAAGTCAACTAAAAGTAGCACTTTATAGACTTAATGCAAAATCAACTGAATGTTAGAACTGCACAGAGGAGTGGGAGGTGATCAGATCCATTAGCCACCAATACCATGTAACGATAATGCAGTAAATAAAAGTAACAAATTTGGCACGGAAAAATACCTCACTTACCCATAGTATCTATTATGAATAAACCTGCAGATATGGAATGGAATGGAATATGAAGTTTAGGCCGAAGGCCAAGCACTGGGACCTGAGAGGTCATTCAGCGCTTTGATGAGTGAAGTATGAAAGATGATAGTTTAAAAGATTGAGTTTAAAAATTGGGAAAACTACTATACAATAATTATACAAAATCGTAGGTAAAATGAAAACAGATGTAGACAGCAAGCCCTAAAACATAACTATGACAACACTAATCATAGCTTGCAGTACAGCCCTGTCTCCTTTAAAAACGCCATAAGGCTAGAAACATTTGCCCTATTACCTAAAACAGCTGATAGGGATCTCCTATTTGTTAAAAATTTCACTCGAGAACGGGCGTAGGTCGGACAGTCCAATAAAATATGTCTGCAAGTTATTGTGACATGACAGATGTCACACTGAGGTGGGACCCCTCGGTCCAGTAGGAACCCATGAGTCAAACGCGTATGGCCAATTCGCAGCCTAGTCAACCTCATCTCAAAACCCCGACAAGCCTGAGAAGAGGATGACCAGGCATAGACCGAAGGCCGGATCTCTTTATACTTCGAGTTATTGGCCAGGGAGGGGGAAGCCCATCTCGCCTGCCACTCAGACCAAACAAAGTTATGGATAACGGTCTTCAAATCAGAATAGGGAACCTTATTATATCCAACAGAAGGAAGAGAACATGCGGATTTTGCCTCTTTATCAGCAAACTCGTTCCAATAAAGATTAACATGAGACGGTATCCAGCAGAACGAAACAAATTTATACTTTGCAGCCAGCCGCCAAAGCCAAGACTGAATCTTCCTTATTATAGGATGGAATGTATTAAACTGCTTAATAGCGGTCAAGCTTCCATAGGAGTCTGAATATATTGTAAACGTCTTTCCCGGCATTGAGTAAGCCACTTCAAGAGCCTTCTCGATAGTAGTTAGTTCAGCAGTAAGAACAGAGGCATTGTTTGAAAGCCGTCCAAGACATACACCCCCTTTATGGACAACAGCAAAACCTACACCAAGTTGTGACTTTGAGCCACTTTACTGAGTCCCTGTGGAGAAGGTCATGGAGCAAAAACTTCGGTTTAATTTCTGCATCCGAAGAGGTTTTCCTACATATGGTTTTGGGACACACATTAGGTTCCGGAATGAGCCAAGGAGGAAGACTGCTGTAGCTTACTGGTTCAATCTTTTGCTCCCTCAGTGATGCGTCACCCACAGGTAGCATACGAATCTGGAAAGGTATAGAGGCTCTTGGACCACGGAACTTAGACGGGTCACACTGCAACAGAACATCAACACGAGGATTGGTGTAACGACTGCTCTTAATTCGCACAATGTAGCGAAGCCCTAACTCATGCCTACATAAGTCCAGAGGAAGCTGGTCTGTATCTGCGTATAAACTCTCCACAGGGGAAGTGCAGAAGGCACCCGAGCACACTCGTAGACCCGTATTGTGGAGCACATCAAGCTCATGAAGTTTAGTCTTACAGGCAGAGGAATAAATTTGGCAAGCATAGTCAATCTGTGACCGGCACAAAGAGTTATAGAGCTTGATAAGGGAGTTCCTATCAGCACCCCAATGAAGACCAGAAACCACTCTAAGGATGTTCAATGATTTCTTAACTTTAAGCTTCACATGATCAATATGCTGTGACCAAGAGAGACGAGAGTCAAAGATCATGCCCAGAAACTTTACCTCCTTCTCAAAAGGGATGATGTCATCGTTTAACTTTAAGTGTGGGACAACCTCCTGGCGTGTGCTTCTAGTGAAGCGGACTGCATCAGTCTTGGAAGGTGAAAAGCAAAAACCATTATCATCAGCCCAACGACAAATAGTATTTATGGACTTTTGCAAGTGATGACTAATCTCAACTGCATCGTAGCCGGACACACAAATTGTCAAATCATCAGCATATAGGGAGCCCAACACAGGGCGGGAAATCTGATCGAGAACACCATTGATAGCCACTGCGAAACAGGTGACACTGAGAATGCTGCCTTGGGGAACACCCTCCTCTTGCCTACAAGGACTGGATACAACATTTCCGACACGAACCTTAAAGTAACGTTCCGACAAAAAGGAGCGGATAAAACGAAACATATTTCCCTCAATTCCATATCAAGACAGCTGAAGAAGAATACTAGTGTGCCTGGTTGTGTCGTACGCTTTCTCAAGGTCAAAGAACAACCCAGTAGTCTGACAATGGTTGGCAAAGCTTTGCTGGATATTATTTGAGGGGATCAGAAGGGGGTCTAGTGTCGAACGGTTCTTCTGAAACCCAAACTGGTAAGGAGAAAGCAGCTTTTCGGATTCTAAGTACCACATTAACCTTGCATTAACTAGCTTTTCCATCATCTTACAAACACAGCTTGTAAGTGGGATAGGCCTATAGGTGGTAGCCAAAAGAGGATTTTTGTTTGGCTTGCTGATGGGAATAATGAGGGAAACTCTCCAACTGGCAGGAAAAATGCCCGTTTCCCAAATTTTGTTAATGATCTATAAGAGGAACTTAGCAGCCACAACAGGCAAGTTTGTGAGCATTGAATAGAGGATGTTGTCCTCACCTGGAGACGTAGAGGTAATCGATGACAAAACGTCTTCCAGTTCCCTAAGTGTGAATGAAGCATTATAGGCAGCATTGCAAGAAGATGAAGAAGGTAGAGGCATGTCAGGAATACCATTCCCTGATATTAGAGAGGACTTGGAGACATCAGCAAAATGCCTCCCTAAGGTCTCCGCAAACTCAGCAGGATCAGTAAGGAGGTCGCCACCTATTTTCAATGTCGGGGTGGGAGATGGGATGAATTTGCCTGAAAGCTTTCTAATTTTCCTTCATATAACCCTAGAGGGAGTCTTGGAATTAATGCCGTTAATGTAAGATATCCAAGAGTCCCGCTTAGCCTTTCGAAAGTAGCGACGTTGCTTTGCCATGGCACGTTGGTAAATTTGGCGCGTGGCAGCTGAGCCACTGGTCTTGTAACGCCGATAACATTTCCTCGTAATTTTCCTTAGTATGGCACAGGTTTTATTCCACCAGGGGACCGCAGGACGATGCGGTTTACCTTTCGACATAGGGATGGCCTCACGGTCACTGCCCATAATTGCAGCAACAAAATAATCATAGGCTTCCAAGTGACTAGAGAAGGACTCGAAAGGCCTAGCCAGAAGTATACCGTTTTTATAATTCAAGCAATCAGCCTCCCGCTCCCTCCACCTAGGAGAGGAATAAGCAGGGACATTTTTCACACACTTTAAATGGATTGGGTAATGATCGCTTCCATGCAGGAAAGGATTTACTAACCAGTGAAAATCCATAAGGATGGAGGGAGAACACAAGCTCAAGTCAATAGCGGAGGAAGCTCCGCTACAGACATTGTGGTAAGTCAAAGAGCCATCATTGTAAACTGAGATATTATACGATTGTAGTATGTCATCCATAATCCACCCACCAGCATCCAAAATTTAACCGCCCCACAGTGGATTATGGGCGTTAAAGTCCCCAAGAAGGAGAAAGGGGACAGGAAGCTGTCGGATTAAGTCTTCGATGTCCTGCTTATTGAAACCACCACGAGGTGGAAGATACAAGGAGCATACCGTGAGTGAATATTCCAATACAACTGTAACAGCAACAGCTTGGAGAGTTGTCTGCAACTGAACCAAAGAGTGCTGCAAGGACCTGTGAACAATGATTGCTGCACCCCCATGCGCCCGATTACCTGGCGGAGGGGGAGACCCGTGAAAGACATAATTCAATCCAGGACTGTATACCTCAGAGCCCAACATGGTCTCCTGGAGACAAACAACACCTGGATCAAAGTCATGCATCAGAACTTTTAGTTGCTCAGATCTAGAGCGAAGACCCTTACAGTTCCATTGCAAGATGTCAGAATGGAACATTACCTGCTAATGACAGGACCCCCAACCTTTCCATTACGCGGTTGGGAAGATGAAGGCACACGTTTGATATTAGGGTGCAAGGACAGATGGCTGCTCCTCACGGACTTGTCTGCATTGGATTTGGTGACTGGAAACTTAGAAGTTTCAGACGAAACAGACACAGGTTTTTGTCGCCTCGGGAGGGGATGAACAGCTGAATCAGGCACTACAGGGGGGTCAGAGACAGAAGGTAAAGGAGAAGCATCCATCGAACGGTCATCAAGTGGACAGTCCTTATCAAGATTTGAGAACTTATTGGACAGTGGAATAACACCAGTATCCATAGGGGGAGAAGAGTTCCGGGACCTATTAGAACGGGGAGCATTTGCATTCGGAGTACGAGAGTGCTCCCTCACAGAGGGAGCAACCAAACTCTGCTTTCTAATTGCCTTTGAAGGACGAGGTGACGACATTGCTCGAGAGTGCTCCCCCACAGAGGGAGCAACTGCACTCCGCTTACTGACGGCCTTTGAAGTACGGGGAGACAACGATATTGCTCGAGAGTGGTCCCGCACAGAGGGAGCAACCGCACTCTGCTTACTGACGGCCTTTGAAGTACGAGGTGACAGTGACTGGGCAGAGGACGACCGAGAAAATGATGGACCCTTACCGGAGACAACACCAGTACCACGAAGGGCTTGGGATGAATGCAAATATGAAGTTAAAAGACCAGAAGAAGACTTGTCACCAGAAGCTGGAAGAGACTTGGCGGGGGACTGAGAGTTGTTCTGCTTAGTGCTGCTAGTAGTACTGTGAGGAAGTTGAGGGGACTTTCCGTCAAAACGATGAGATAGAAACCCTTGGGCGACATTTGAAAATTTGGAGCTAGGGTGTTTGTGGGCCATCAACAACCGATGCCGAGCACTTCCATAGCTAATATGCTCATTGTCTGCGAGCAAAATGATTTCCTGCTCGAACTGGTACCTCAGGCACGTTTTTGAATTTGGAGAGTGATCACCACCACAATGCTTGCAGAACTTAGAGTTAGAGCATGATTCAGGGTCGTGACTGGCAGAACAAATAAAGCATGTCTTCTGACTTTTGCAGGAGTCCTTCACATGACCATAGTCGAAACAGTTATAGCACTGTGTTGGCCTACGGTGAAACTTCTTGACATGAAATCTCAGATGTCTGATTCCGATCTAGTCCGGCAGATGAGGTGATGAAAAAGTCAGACACATGGAGGAATTTGTGTCTTTCAGCTTCTTTACCTCAATAACATTCGCAGGACAACGACACAGTATCTCTTCATCCTTAAAGTCACATAAATCACTGCTGTAAATGACTCCTTTAGCAGTGTTGAAGGTTTTAGGTGGGAAGACAGACTGAAGAACCGAGTCAGGAGATGGAATAAATTTAGACAAAAGGGGAGCTTGTGTGTAACCAGCAGATAGACTGATCTAGCTTGGCAGAGTGTGACCGCACCATCCAGAGCTGCACGTAGATTAGGACTTATTTTTAAAGAATTACAGACGAGGGAAGATTCTGCTCTCTCCTTTGTTTGTTCTTCTTGCGGAAAACGAACATAACCAACGATAGTTTCCATCTAAGTACATTTGTTTCGGTAAGTGGAACAGGATGACATTGCACCCTCCATTTTTTGTCCTTCTTGCAAAAATAAATCCGCGTAACGACGGGTAATAATTGACCGAAGGTTTGTTCAAGAATATAGTCCCTCGACCATAGATGAAATGTCATGGGCCAAGCATAAAATCGGGACGAATAAAGACACACGAAGGACAAACTGACCCTACAAACGTGGAAGTATTGATTTCCTTGCCCACACCAAATTCAGCTTCACAGTTTTGGGCTTAGGGTTAAACATACAGGACCAAAGTATGTAAAATCATATGATTAGCTGCAATTTGATACTAGAAATGTCCTAACCAGGAAATTTAAAGACTACTCCGACATGGTCATTTTTCTTCAATACGTCCTGACGCTAAAGAATTTTTTTAAAGAAGAATCCTCATATAGTGAAAAAGTTGATTAAAACTATAACCTTTCCCTCTCATAAACTGAATAAAGTCATTTGTAGATGGGACAAATAGAATAAAATAATATTCACCTGACTCAAAGTCATCAGCGTGGAAATAGTGATTGGCCCACGCACGTCAAGCTCAATTAATTGGAATGAGCTCTTCAGTATTTTATGTCATGGATGCTTAATGTTTTTTTTTTTTATAGGAGTGTGGGGGTTGAAGAAATCGGTGGTAGAGTCAATAGAGGAGGATATGCTGATATAAATTGTTCAGGCGTGGGTGTCCTGGAGTGGGACTCCTTTATGTGGGTGCACCAATGTATCCGTACGGCGTTCTTGCTCAGATATACAAACCCCCAGAATGGTAAAACGGTGGACTACAAAAGGGTAACCTTAGGCTTCACTAGGTTCGCTTCCACAGGAGCCTGTGGCCACAACAAAAGGAAATGAAGGTGGAGGCTAACTGCAAGGATGGACTGGGATGATAATGGATATTGTAGTATGACGGGGAACACATACCCTGTGAATACAAACATTGCAGGTCGGCCAGTTATCGAGGCAATTATCTTTATTATACTTACCACATCAGAGTAGCAATGGGTGGAGAGGAGTGAGGGAGAGTATAGGCCATGTTGAGAAAAGTACATGTTGTGAAAATAGGTGTTGAAGATACACTGGTAGGTGCAAGTGATAGGTGAGGGAGCAAATTGTAGGTGAGGGAGGTGAGCAGGAATGGATGGGAGCGGCAAATGTGGCGGTGGATGCCGGTCCAGGGTAAAACGAGTATCTTGTGAAGATAAGCATTATATGACAGATAGTGGTGGTGGGAAAGTTGCTAGATGCAGCTTTTGACGAGAGAGTAAAGACTGTATGATAATAAGAATGTGAGTCAGACAATATTAATATAGAGAGTGACTGAGTGAACAGTTAGTCGAGGTAGAAGGACTGAGGTGGGTGGAAAAGAGTAGGCATGACTGAGACAGAGCTGGGCGGTGGCCTGGTACAGGACTAATATCTATCTATCTATCTTTCTATATACTTAGGCTGCTTCCCCCAAGGAAAGGGAGGTAGCCGAGACAGGACGACACACTCCCAATTTACTCATCCACTGAAACACATTCATTTGTATCATAGCCCCAAAGGGGAGAAGGGTCAGATCCTCACCGCACCATACCGCACGAGGATCAACTGCGCAGAGCAATCATTGACATCCACAGCAGGGTCCAACAGCATAGATGGTTTACCCCTGCCACATCATAATGGACCCATCCCCTTACTAATTTACCCTGTGATAATAGGAGCTGTACATTATTATATATGCGTGGTGCAATGGTTGTAATCAGAGTTTTCTCCAAGAAAATGTAAATAAGTAAGCAAACGGCTTTCTTATACTAACTGACGTTTCACAGTGCTAGCAAAAATATTCCATCATACTGCAAGAGTACAAGAAAACAATTCTAACATTTTCATGTCAAGAGACATCTCTTTACCCATGGTGTGCGACTTACCTCACTGGAGTCAACTCCTGGGGCATGCGGTCTATGCCATATGGCCGGAATTTCCAAGAACACACCACTAATTTCATCACAAGACCAGCGTCACATAGTTTTTACAGAATATTAGGCTTCCTTTCATCTCTCATCCTCACCCCATAGGTTGGGCTCAGAAACACTGTAACAATAGTTATAGTGAAAATAATTCAAGAATTTCCGAATCTATTTACCATGGCGTTTGCACACAAGGAATGGTTAGACCTATCGCAAATAATAATAATAATAATAAGAAGAAGAAGAAGAATAGTCTATCTATCTATCTATATACCTAGGCTGCTTCCCCCAAGGAAAGGGAGGTACCCCAGACAGGTCATCACACTACCAATTTACTCATCCACTCGAGCACATTTATTAAACTCTTAGTCCCAAAGGGGAGAAGGGACAGGTCCTCATCGCACCACACCGCACGAGGGTCAACTGCGCAGTGCAATCAGTGACATCCGCAGCAGGGCCTGACAGCAGAGCTGGTTTACCCCTGCCACATCATAATGGACCCATCCCCTTACCCGCAACTGACCTGATCAGCTGATCAGGTAAAATGCAGGAGAATATCCCCTCAGGGCTGTGTCATCATTTAGTCATTCACAATTTCTCTCCATTCATTTCTATCACGCACAGCCACTCATCCTTGCTACACAGACATCCGTTTCGCATCCAACGCTCTCTCCACACTATCAATCCATCCTATTTGTGGTCTTCCTCTCAGCTTTACAACTCTCACATCAGATCTACTTATCTTTTCACCAATCGCTCATTATTCATTCTCCCCAGATGCCCAAACCATCGCAACACCCTCTGCTCAACTCTTATCAACCATCTTCCGAACAACCCCAGTTCTCCATCGCACCTCATCATTTCGCACTCGATCCATACCCATTACTCCACACATACTCCTCAGACACCTAATCTCCATTACATACAAACTTTTCCTCTCTGCTACACTCATATTCCATGTTTCAGCCCCATATAATGCAGTCGGTACCACAACATCCTCATAGAGCCTTCTCTTTACATCCATTCTAAGCGACCGACATCTAAAATTCAGTATAAGGTCAACAGTTGGTGAGAGGAAGGAGACAGATGAAATGAATTATCGAACATACTATGTCATGCTCACGCAATTGTTTCTTGGCGTAACTGGCATCTCACTGAGGCACTGACACGAGAGAGACCCGTTCGTATTAATATCAGTTTCCCACCAAGTTGAAAATTTCTGACCACACTACCTTCATGAGTATGGTGAATTTAGCAAAAATACTTTATGGGTATGTGTGTTACACAATCTCCAAAACGATAATATACTTATGAAGTCATTTTGCGAGTCACTGATTTAGTCAAACTGCCGCACAGCAGAGCTACACCCCAGCCACAGTTTAATAGTTAATTCTTTACTCCAAGAACATATTTTTTCTGTCTTTCTAGACAAAACCAGATAACTTTTACCAACTATGGGTAAACGTCTTCTAGTAAGGAGGTTTACAAAGACAGTATATATAATCCTTTCAGTTCGAAAAGTCTGTCCTGGTGTAAATCACTTCTGAATATAGGACGAATACAATGAAAAGTACGTCATCGGAATGACCTGGTACTGTTTAGTAGTAGCAGTCCTCGTAGCCCCGGGTTCATCTGTAATGTGAATCGGGCGGAATCCAGGCTGAAGTTGTCCTCCCGTAGTCCACCATCCTCTCTTTGGGGAATAAAGAGGGAGTTAAGGGACGTTTGTATAACCAGACAGCTGAGCATGATGGTCATATCGATGCCACCACGTATTTGAATGTGGCGTCCTCGTACTAACAGAATTAGTGGCTTATACTGCATAACAACAAGACGGACTAGGATCTGTCTTTTAGGATAGACGAGAAAATGGGCTAGAGAGGAAAGGATTGTGAGAAAGAGGTAACAAAGAGAAAGTGAGTGCGATGTGAGGGAGAGAAAACAAAGATGGACGGGGACATAAGAGAAGGAGGGAGGAGAAAGAGGGAAGGGATGTGTAGAAAGGAAGAGTAATTATGGTCTGTTCTTGGAGCCTAGGGATGGAGGGGGAAGGAATGAAACGGAGGGAACGTGAGAAGCGTGAAAGTGAAGATGAATGATGTGAAAGGATGGAAAAGATGAAATAAGGCAACAAGCTCTTCTGGAGTGCTGTAGCCCCTGGAGAAATTGTTCAGATGTACTCTTTGGAATAACGAGGGCTCTCCACTTGATTAAAATGAACTTATGAGTAAATAAATTCATCAAAGAAAGATAAAACTAACTGGGTGATTTAAAGAACAGCACCCCGGGATATGCATGACAAATGGGCGTGCTCTCATCAGTTAAGCAGACTTCCTGTGATCTCTTGATAACTATTTATTTTGCTTGCAACATCTTGCTACCTGCTTCAATGATATTCAACCCATTCACTCCACAGGTAGTGGGGTGTTCGTAGGGAACCTCAGTTTGAGATAGAAGAGGACAACGAGCGTGGAAGTGAGCAGCATCTTTATTTTAGACGTTTCGACTTTTAAAATGTCATCATCAGAGATCTAAATGGGAAAAAATGCACGTCAAAACACTAAAAATTAATCACAATATTGCGTGAGTGAAAAAAAAAAAAAAAAAAAAAACAGGCACACAGTCTATACCTCTTAACAGAGAGAGAGAGAGAGAGAGAGAGAGGTGGGGCGAGAAAGGAATGGGTACTATAACAGAGTTCCGTAACGTAGGTACTGCAGACATATTGCCGTATTCTTAAAAATAATCCCTTCCCTAAACTTTTCCTTCCCGTCCAAGGAGTTATGATTTCCATCGGTATTCATAGAGATTCCCTTGGAAGGGAAGGGAAAATGTTCAGGTTGGTAGCCCTGTCAGACTAACGTCCCATTCTGCTGATATTTGTTATGGTGGAGCTTTAGAATTATAAACTAATACATCAAAACACGCATATCTCGTGCTGGATAATGAAAACACAACACATTTGAGATGTAGGAGGTCGCCAACACCCATACTGTTGGTTTGTATTCAGTCATAAACACCATTCTGGCCAACACTGCAGCAGTGTTCGCTCCTCAAGACAATATTTTGATAATAAATTATACTCGTGGAATATTATTATTATCCTATTCGTAAGTGTAAGAATCACTTGTTAACATCCGTCTCACGTACTCGCATGGCGGTGCTTACTTGTATTTTTCCAGCTGGAAGACATGAGCCAAACCACTCGTGTGACCTTGATGGCAGATTTTCCTTTTCCGGGCAAATTAATAAGCAAAATACTTCTTGAAAAAAAAAAATCTTGGTGTGACCCTGGCCATAATGTACGAGATTTGTCAGTGTCATCATATAATACTGGATGAATATCGGAAGTAGTACGTCGTCTGCTTTGTTTATGTCCAGCTGAACATCTCAGCCGACATGGGTAACACTTTGAAAAATACAAATGGCGCTAAAAAAAAAAATCAGTATATCGTTGTAAATCGTATTAATAATATTTTACAGCACCTTTCATCGACATTTTACAAATATTTAAGACAGTAAACTACAAAAGAACGCACAAAAATTGCGAAGGAATTTTTGAAGAGACGGGTCAAATGATTCCGTCAAGTTCCAGTAATTTCGGCTGCTAGATGGGAAAACTTTTCCCTTCGATCAGCTCGGAAGGAGAGGGATTTTTTAAAGAATACCAATTCGGAGAAAGATGTCCTTCCCTTGCCTCTAAAAAGCAACGTGGCAGATATTGGAGCTTCAGATATTTTGGAGCTAAGCAGTAGTTCTTCCCCCCGTAAGGGAACTTTTCCGTTGTTTTCAGACACAAGAGTCTGCGACTGTTGTGTCCACCCTTGTAGAGGAATACAGGAGCAACAGAGGCACCAGGTACGTAAATCAGGTGTGTTAAGCACTGGAAAGATGAAGGGCAGTATATAAGGACAATTTTAAATGTACAAACTTGGGGTGCTTGTCAAGAACTCTTATTGATATACTGGTGTAGTGGTAGCAAGCTTAATAATGATTCTGGAGACAACACATTTGTGACCATCATGTTTGTAATGTGGTCAAAAAGTTATGTTGTTTATGTTAGGAAATAACTGGACTCATGGACTGGTTAGGGTTTGATATTCGTACAAAGTTTGGTGAGTAAAAGTCTGGTAACGTGTTATTGCTTCATTTTACGTACTTATTAGGCTGCAGCGCCAGTAAATTTACAGCCATTGTTTTACTGTTCAGGAATATCAAACTTCCATAATTGAAGCAGATTGTGTAAAGTGAACGTACCCCAACACAAGTATCTCCACATTTTTACATCCCATTTCCCATCTACACAGTGGTAGGTGGTGGCGACCATCATCCACTCACTTGATGTAGTGCTGCCTACTTCTTCCTTAGCCTTTATCATTCTTTTTCTGTGCCTGCCCTCCTCTCTTCCTATTTTACCTATCTTTTCTGTCACTTCTTATTGCTTTTTTTTTTTACAGGTGGCTTTACATTGAGTGACAAGCCAAATGGTTTCCTGTAAGCCAAGAAACCATTTACAACGCTGGGTGGTAACCATATAACCAAACCATACGTGCTCCCTACGTGTCACCAAGTGGGTTGGTGGAGGGTTAGTGCCCCTCCCTGTAAAACAAATAACTCAAAGTCAAATGGCCACCCCTTACGGGATTATGGCGTCTGGCAATAGATAGATAGATAGACAATTTCTCGATAACAAAATTGATTTTATGGTTGTATTGCTGGTTAGATAAGGTCAGTAGTATGAGTTTAAGGAGGTTTTTGAGAAGTTTGCCTCTTTGTGACTAGGTAGCTGAGAAGAGGCTTCATAGGGCAATAGTTTTCATGGAAACAGGTAATGAGTTTGTCAAATTTTGGGTAAGGACGATGATGAGACTTAGCTGACCATAGTTCATGTTGGTTGGATGAAATTTGAATGTAGGATCATCCAGACAAGAGTTTGGCATGCCTTATTCAGTTTGGTAGAAGAGGAGCTAACTTCATCATGCAGTTGTGCCTTCCAGATTTATATATTTTTATATTTATTTTTTTTTCTTTTGGGTGCAGATGATTGGCCATTTAAAGTTGGCCAGCAAGGTGTATGAATGAATGTTTGGTTCATTCAGGTGTGCATGCTACAGGCAGCACTCCCTGTATGAGGTATGAACTGTACCTGCATTAGGAACTCTTTATCAATGCATACTTTCAGGGGAAAGGAATTATCAAGATGATATTCATTTGTAATAATAACGTAGTGAATGTGTGGGAAATTTCTGCCTTAGGGTCACATTGCCTTGTGATTGTTGGGTATCTGGTAGTGCTCATTTCGGACAATTTTGAGATTCGCACAACCAGAGATTCTTAGAAAAATAAGTTTACCAAATAACATCTTGGCCAGTATAGACCATTTTTCATTCTATGCACTTTGCTCACAAATGAATAATACTTGCATTGGGTTGAGTTGGGTTGGGTTAGGTTAGGTGAGGGTAACTAGTAGGCCCACAGTACATATTTTTGCATCAAACCTGAGGCTTTCCTATGGTTTTGGGTGTAATTCTGTTCATTTTGACCTTTATTTCTTCAAAAAAAAAATAGTAGATTCTAAGGTGATTGCAAAATTATTCATTCTCTTCAAACCATTGATTGGCGATAGATTTGAAGGGCAAAATCCAATTAATCACATCAAAAACCGTTGGAAACACTCAGATTTGATGCAAAGATCAGTGGTTGTGTGAAACT
>JAGKTI010018552.1:3257-17621 GCA_018397915.1 Birgus latro | reverse complement strand
GCGAAAACGCTGAAAATGCAACTTCCTCAAATGTTCTCAAAGTTGATTGTAAAACACAGTAAATTATATTTAGAACTAAGAAGACACTTGTGATGATGAAAATGTCACATTTATGAAGGATATCAAGAAGTCGACTGACACGTAAAGAGAGCTGGCACCTTAGGTTTTTAAGAACAAAAAGCTTGAAACATTGTGAGGAAAACCGAGAAAATGTAAAAACTTTTTCAGCAGAAGAAGTTTAAAATTACGTCAAGCCTCGTGGTAGTAAAAAAAAAAAAACATGCTCAATTTCAAGGTTTCTGTTTCACCAAAAATCACATCTCCTTTGGTAAAATCTTTCAATACTGTGAATCGTCTTGGGACAGAATTCTGGATTATCAACTTCTGATTTGTCGATTCCCCCCCCCTTAGCCGTGACTTTAAGGACAAGAAGTATTGCAAATTGTGAAAAAGTTCTGGCTTATATCATCCGTTTTGGATGGTCTTTTCTCTTTTAATCTAATATTTGCTAAATAAGCGTAATTCTAGGCGAAAACGCTGAATATGCAACTTCCTCAAATGTTTTCTAAGTTGATAGTGAAACACATTAAATTATATTCAGAACTAAGAAGACACTTGTGAGGGTGAAAATGTCATTTATAAAGGATAACAAGAAGTAGACTGACACGTAAAGTGAGCTGACACCGTAGGTTTCTAAGAACAAAAAGCTTGAAACGTGAGGATCACCGAAACAATTTAAAAACATTTTTTTTTCTCAGGAGTTAAAAATTAAGTCGAGCCTCGGAGTATTAAATAAAAAAGAAACGAACATTTCACAAAATATCAAAGGTTCTGTTACACCAAAAAACATTTTTCCTTTGGTAAAATCTTTCAATACTGTTATTCCTCTTGAGACGGAATTCTGGATTATTAACTTCTGATTTGTAGATTCCCCCCCCTCTTAACCTTGACCTCAAGGACAAGAAGTAGTGCAAATAGTGAAATAGTTCCGGCTGATAGCATCCGTTTTGGAGGTAGGTCCATTCTCTTTTAATCTAATGATGGCTAAATAAACGAATTTCTCGGCGAAAACACTGAATATCCAACTTATTCAAGTGTCCTCAAAGTTGATTGTAAAACACATTATATTATATTCAGAACTAAGAAGACACCTGTGAGAGTGAAAATGCCACATTTATGAAGGATTACAAGAAGTCGACTAACACGTAAAGAGAGTTGGCACCTTAGGTTTTTGAGAGCAAAAAGCTTGAAACATTGTGAGGGTCACCGAGACTATTTAAAAACTTCGATTTTCTTTTTCATTTTCTCCAGCACAAGCAGTTTAAAATTACGTCGAGCCACTGGGCGGTAAAAAAAAAAAAAAAAAATGAACTTTAGCACAATTTCAATGTCCCTATTACACCAAAAACCACATTTCCTTAGGTAAAATTTTTCAGTACTGTGATTGCTCTTGAGACGGATTTCTGGATTATTAAATTCTGATTTGTCGATTTTTTTTTCTCCCCATAGCCGTGACTTGAAGGACTAGAAGTAGTGCAAATTGTGAAATAGTTCCGTCTGATAGCATTCGTATCGGAGGTTGATCCATTCTCTTCTAATCTAAAGATGGCTAAATAAGCGTATTTCTCGGCGAAAACGCTGAAAATGCAACTCCCACAAATGTTCTCAAGATTGATTGTAAAACACATTAAATTATATTCAGAACTAAGAAGACACGTGATGGTGAAAATGTCACATTTATGAAGGATATCGAGAAGTCGACTGACACGTAAAGAGAGCTGGCACCTTAGGTTTTTAAGAACAAAAAGCCTGAAACATTGTGAGAATCACCAAAAAAATTTAAAAACTTTGAGCAGAAGCAGTTTAAAATTACGTTGAGCCTCGTGGCGGAAAAAAAAAAAGAAACATTTGCTCAATTTCAAAGTTTCTGTTACTCCAAAAACCACATTTCCTTAGGCAAAATCTTTCAATTCTGTGATTCCTCTTGGGACGGAATTCTGGATTATTAACTTCTGATTTGTAGATTTTTTCCCCCCATAGCCGTGACTTTAAGGACAAGAAGTAGTGCAAATTGTGAAATAGTTCCGGCTGCTAGCATCCAATTTGGAGGAAGGTCTTTTCTCTTTTAGTCTAATAATGGTTAAATAAGCGTATTTCTCGCCGAAAACACATTATATTATATTGAGAACTAAGAAGGCACTTGTGAGGGTGAAAATGTCATTTATGAAGGATAACAAGAAGTAAACAGACACGTAAAGTGATCTGGCATCATTGGTTTTTAAGAACAAACAGCTTGAAACTTGAGGATCGCCCAAACAATTTAAAAACATTTTTTTTTGTCAGGAGTTAAAAATTAAGTCGGGACTCAGGGTATTAAAAAAAAAAAAACGAACATTCGCAAAATATCAAGGTTTCTGTTACACCAAAAAACTCTTTTCCTTTGGTAAAATCTTTCAATACTGTCATTCCTCTTGAGACGGAATTCTGGATTATTAACTTCTGATTTGTACATTTTTTTCCTCCCTTAACCGTGACCTCAAGTACAATAAGTAGAGCAAATTGTGAAATTTTTCCTCCTGATAGCATCCGTTTTTGAGGTAGGTCCTTTCTCTTTTAATCTAATGATGGCTAAATAAACGAATTTCTCGGCGAAAACGCTGAATATGCAACTTCTTCAAGTGTCCTCAAAGTTGATTATAAAATACATTATATTATATTCAGAACTAAGAAGACACTTGTGAGGGTGAAAATGCCACATTTGTGAAAGATAACAAGAAGTCGACTAACACGTAAAGAAAGTTGGCACCTAAGGTTTTTGAGAACAAAACACTTGAAACATTGTGAGGGTCACCGAGAAAATTTAAAAACTTCGATTTTCTTGTACTTTTTCTCCAGCACAAGAAGTTTAAAATTACGTCGAGCCATGGGGCGGTAAAAAAAAAAAAAAAACGAACTTTAGCACAATTTCAATGTCTCTGTTACACCAAAAACCACATTTCCTTAGGTAAAATCTATCAGTACTGTGATTCATCTTAAGAAGGAATTCTGGATTATTAACTTCTGATTTGACGATTTGTTTTTTCCCCCCTTCGCCGTGACTTGATGGACAAGAAGTAGTGCAAATTGTGAAAGAGATCCGGATGATAGCATCCGTTTCGGAGGCAGGTCCATTCTCTTTTAATTTAATGATGGCTATGGCTTGCAGTCCCGAGGGACCCATTTTCGATTCCTCGCTAGGATTTGAATTTCATTAAATCAGGCTTTACTGATCTATCAGAAGACCCGCCGACAAGTCGTAAAAATAACCCCGCTAATACCAATACACCAGTCCTGTATGAGACAGACCTAACATGTATTCAATATGGACGGTGGGTGTTAGCGCCGAAGTGGTGACATGTAGTATGTAGGAAGACGGCTGGGCCTTGATAGCAGGCTGTAAAGCCTATGCCCAGAGTCGGACACATAAAAAAAAAAAAAATAAGCGTATTTCTCGACGAAAACTTTGAAAATGCAACTCCCTCAAATGTTTTCAAAATTGATTGTAAAACACATTAAATTATATTCAGGACTAAGAAGACTCTTGTGATGGTGAAAATATCACAATTATGAAGGATATCAAGAAGTCGACTGACACGTAAAAAGAGCTGGCACCTTGGGTTTTTAAGAACAAAAAGCTTGAAACATTGTGAGGATCACCAAAAAAAAAATTAAAAACTTTTTCAGCAGGAGCAGTTTCAAATTACGTCGAGGCTCGTGGTGGTAAAAAAAAAAAAATGACGAACATTTCCTCAATTTCAAGGTTTCTGTTACACCAAAAATCACATTCCTTATGTAAAATCTTTCAATACTGTGATTCGTCTTGGGACAGAATTCTGGATTATTAACTTCTTATTTGTCGACTTCCCCCCCCCCTTAGCCGTGACTTTAAGGACAAGAAGTAGTGCAAATTGTGAAAGAGTTCAGGCTGATAGAATCCGTTTTGGAGAAAGGTCTTATCTCTTTTAATCTAATAATGGCTGAATAAGCGTAATTCTAGGCGAAAACGCTGAATATGCAACTTCCTCAAATGTTCTCTAAGTTTGTCGTAAAACGCATTATATTATATTCAGAACTAAGAAGACACTTGTGAGTGTGAAAATGCCATTTATGAAGAAGTAGACTAACGCGTAAAGGGAGCTGGCACCATAGGATTTTAAGAACAAAAAGCTTGAAACGTGAGAATCACCGAAACAATTTAAAAACAGATTTTTTTTTTCTCAGGAGTTAAAAATTAAGTCGAGCCTCGTGGTATTAAAAAAAAAAAAAAAAACGAACATTCGCAAAATATTAAGGTTTCTGTTACACCAAAAACCACTTTTATTTAGGTAAAATCTCTCAATACTGTGATTCCTCTTAAGACGGAATTCTGGATTATTAACTTCTGATTTGTCGATTCCCCACCCTCCTCAGCCGTGACTTCAAGGACAAGAAGTAGTGCAAATTGTGAAATAGTTCCGGCTGATAGCATCCGTTTTGGAGGTAGGTCCATTCTCTTTTAATCTAATGATGGCTAAATAAACTCATTTTTAGGCGAAAACGCAGAATATGCAACTTCTTCAAGTGTTCTCAAAGTTTATTGTAAAACACATTGTATTATATTTAGAACTAAGAAGACACTTGTTAGGGTGAAAATGTAACATTTGTAAAGGTTAACAATATGTCGACTGACACGTAAAGAGAGTTGGCACATTAGGTTTTTGAGAACAAAAAGCTTTAAACATTGTGAGGGTCACCAACACAATTTAAAAACTTCGATTTTCTTTTTTTTTTCTGCCGCACAAGCAGTTTAAAATTACGTCGAGCCGTGGGGCGAAAAAAAAAATCGAACTTTAGCACAATTTCTAGGTTTCTGTTACACAAAAACCGCAATTCCTTAGGTAAAATCTTTCAATACTGATTCCTCTTGAGACGGAATTCTGGATTATTAAATACTGATTTGTCGATTTTTTCCCCCCTTGGCATTGATTGGAAGGACAAGAAGTAGTGCAAATTGGGAAATAGTTCCGGCTGATATCATCCGTTTCGGAGGTAGGTCCATTCTCTTTTAATCTAATGATGGCTAAATAAGCGAATTTCTCGGCGAAAACGCTGTAAATGCAACTTCCTCAAATGTTCTCAAAGTTGATTGTAAAAAATTAAATTATATTCAGAACTAAGAAGACACTAGTGATGATGAAAATGTCATATTTATGAAGGATATCAAGAAGTCGACTTACACGTAAAGAGAGCTGACACCTTAGGATTTTAAGAACATAAAGCTTGAAACATTGTGAGAATCACCAAAAAAATTAAAAACTTTTTCAGCAGAAGTTTAAAATTACGTCGAGCCTCGTGGTAGTTAAAAAAAAAAAAAAATGCTAAATTTCAAGGTTACTGTTTCACCAAAAATCACATTTCCTTTGGTAAAATCTTTCAATACTGTGATTCGTCTTGGGACAGAATTCTGGATTATCAACTTCTGATTTGTCGATTTCTCCTCTCACCCCCTTAGCCGTGACTTTAAGGACAAGAAGTAGTGCATATTGTGAAATAGTTCCGGCTGATATCATCCGTTTAGGAGGAAGGTCTTTTCTCTTTTAATCTAATAATGGCTAAATAAGCGTAATTCTAGGCGAAAACGCAGAATATGCAACTTCCTCAAATGTTCTCTAAGTTGATCGTAAAACACATTAAATTATATTCAGAACTAAGAAGACACTTGTGAGGGAAAAAATGTCATTTATGAAGGATAACAATAAGTAGACTGACACGTAAAGTGAGCTGGCACCATAGGTTTTTAAGAACAAAAAGCTTGAAACGTAAGGATCACCGAAACAATTTAAAAACTTCTTTTTTCTCAGGAGTTAAAAATTATGTCGAGCCTGGGGTATTAAAAAAAAAAAAAACCAACATTCGCAAAATATCAAAGTTTCTGTTACACCAAAAACCAACTTTCCTTTGGTAAAATCTTTCAATACTGTTATTCCTCTTGAGACAGAATTCTGGATTATTAACTTCTGAATTGTAGATTTTTTTCCCCCTTAAACGTGGCATCAAGGACAAGAAGTAGTGCAATTTGTGAAATAGTTCCGGCTGATAGCATCCGTTTTGGAGGTAGGTCCATTCTCTTTTACTCTAATGATGGCTAAATAAAATAATTTCTCGGCGAAAACGCTGAATATTCCACTTCTTCAAGTGTCCTCAAAGTTGATTGTAAAATACATTATATTATATTCAGAACTAAGAAGTCACTTGTGAGGGTGAAAATGCCAAATTTATGAAAGATAACAAGAAGTCGACTAACACGTAAAGAGAGTTGGCACCTTAGGTTTTTGAGAACAAAACACTTTTAACATTGTGAGGGTCTCCGAGAGAATTTAAAAACTTCGATTTTCTTTTTTCTTTTTCCCCAGCACAATCAGTTTAAAATTACGTCGAGCCATGGGGCGGTAAAAAAAAAAAAAAAAAACGAACTCTAGCACAATTTCAATGTCTCTGTTACACCAAAAACCACATTTCCTTAGGTAAAATGTTTCAGTACTGTGATTCCTCTTGAGAAGGAATTCTGGATTATTAACTTCTGATTTGTCGATTTTTTTCCTCCCCTTAGCCGTGACTTGAAGAACAAGAGGTAGTGCAAATTGTGAAATAGTTCCGGCTGATAGCATCCGTTTCGGAGGTAGGTCCATTCTCTTTTAATCTAATGATGGCTAAATAAGCGTATTTCTCGGCGAAAACGGTGAAAATGCAACTTCCTCAAATGTTCTCAAAGTTGATTGTAAAACACATTAAATTATATTCAGAACTAAGAAGACACTTGTGATGATGGAAATGTCACATTTATGAAGGATATCTAGAAGTCGACTGACACGTAAAGAGAGCTGGCACCTTAAGATTTTAAGAACAAAAAGCTTGAAACATTGTGAGGATCACCGAAAAAATTTAAAAACTTTTTCAGCAGAAGTTTAAAATTACGTCGAGCCTCGTGGTGGTAAAAAAAAGAAAAAAAATGCTCAGTTTCAAGGTTTCTGTTTCACCAAAAATCACATCTCCTTTGTTAAAATCTTTCAATACTGTGATTGGTCTTGGGACAGATTTCTGGATTATCAACTTCTGATTTGTCGATTCCCCCCCCCCCTTAGCCGTGACTTTAAGGACAAGAAGTAGTGCAAATTGTGAAAAAGTTCCGGCTGATAGCATCCGTTTTGGATGAAGGTCTTTTCTCTTTTAATCTAATAATGGCTAAATAAGCGTAAATCTAGGCGAAAACGCTGAATATGCAACTTCCTCAAATGTTCTCTAAGATGATAGTAAAACACAATAAATTATATTCAGAACTTAGAAGACACTTGTGAGGGTGAAAATGTCATTTATGAAGGATAACAAGAAGTAGACTGACACGTAAAGTGAGCTTGCACCATAGGTTTTTAAGAACAAAAACCTTGAAACGTGAGGATCACCGGAACAATTTAAAAACATTTTTTTTTTCTCAGGAGTTAAAAATTAAGTCGAGCCTCGGAGTATTAAAAAAAAAAAAAATGAACATCTCGCAAAATATCAAAGTTTCTGTTACACCAAAAACCACTTTTCCTTTGGTAAAATCTTTCAATACTGTTTTTCCTCTTGAGACGGAATTCTGGATTATTAACTTCTGATTTGTAGATTTCCCCCACCCCCCCTTAACCGTGACCTCAAGGACAAGAAGTAGTGCAAATAGTAAAATAGTTCCGGCTGATAGCATCCGTTTTGGAGGTAAGTCCAATCTCTTTTAATCTAATGATGGCTAAATAAACGATTTTCTCGGCGAAAACACTGAATATCCAACTTCTTCAAGTGTCCTCAAAGATTATTGTAAAACAAATTATACTATATTCAGAACTAAGAAGACACTAGTGAGAGTGAAAATGCCACATTTATGAAGGATTACAAGAAGTCGACTAACACGTAAAGAGAGTTGGCACCTTAGGTTTTTGAGAGCAAAAAACTTGAAACATTGTGAGGGTCACCGAGACAATTTAAAAACTTCGAGTCTCTTTTTTATTTTCTTCAGCACAGGCAGTTTAAAATTACGTCGAGCCACGGGGCGGTAAAAGAAAAAGAAAAAAAGAACTTTAGCACAATTTCAATGTGTCTGTTACACCAAAAACCACATTTCCTTAGGTAAAATTTTTCAGTACTGTGATTCCTCTTGAGACGGATTTCTGGATTATTAACTTCTGATTTGTCGACTTTTTTTTCTCCCCTTAGCCGTGACTTGAAGGACTAGAAGTAGTTCAAATTGTGATATAGTTCCGTCTGATAGCATTCGTAACGGAGGTTGGTCCATTCTCTTTTAATCTAAAGATGGCTAAATAAGCGTATTTCTCGGCGAAAACGCTGAAAATGCAACTCCCTCAAATGTTTTCAAAATTAATTGTAAAACACATTAAATTATATTCAGAACTAAGAAGACACGTGATGGTGAAAATGTCACATTTATGAAGGATATCGAGAAGTCGACTGACACGTAAAGAGAGCTGGCACTTTAGGTTTTTAAGAACAAAAAGCTTGAAACATTGTGAGAATCACTAAAAAAAATTAAAAACTTTGAGCAGAAGCGGTTTAAAATTACGTCGAGCCATGGGGCGGTAAAAAAAAAAAAAAACGAACTTTAGCACAATTTCAATGTCTCTGTTACACCAAAAACCACATTTCCTTAGGTAAAATCTTTCAGTACTGTGATTCCTCTTGAGAAGGAATTCTGGAGTATTAACTTCTGATTTGACGATTTGTTTTTTCTCCCCTTAACCGTGACTTGATGGACATGAAGTAGTGCAAATTGTGAAATAGTTCCGGATGATAGCATCTGTTTCGGAGGTAGGTCCTTTCTTTTTTAATTTAATGATGGCTCTGGCTTGCAGTCCCGAGGGACCCAGGTTCGAATCCTCGCTGGGATTTGAATTTCATTAAATCAGGCTTTACTGATCTACCAGAAGACCCGCCGACATGTCGTTAAAATAACCCCGCTAATACCAATACACCAGTCCTGTATGAGACAGACCTAGCATGTATTCAATATGGACGGTTTGTGTTAGCGCCGAAGTGGTGATATGTAAAATGTAGGAGGACGGCTGGGTCTTGATAGCAGGCTGTAAAGCCTATGCCCAGAGTCGGACACATAAAAAAAAAAAATAAGCGTATTTCTCGACGAAAACGCTGAAAATGCAACTCCCTCAAATGTTCTCAAAATTGATTGTAAAACACATTAAATTATATTCAGGACTAAGAAGACACTTTTGATGGTGAAAATATCACATTTATGAAGGATATCAAGAAGTCGACTGACACGTAAAGAGAGCTGGCACCTTGGGTTTTTAAGAACAAAAAGCTTGAAACATTGTGAGGATCACCAAAAAAAATTTAAAAACATTTTCAGCAGGAGCAGTTTAAAATTACGTCGAGGCTCGTGGTGGTAAAAAAAAAGAAAAAAAAAAGAAAGACGAACATTTGCTCAATTTCAAGGTTTCTGTTACACCAAAAATCACATTTCCTTATGTAAAATCTTTCAATACTGTGATTCGTCTTGGGACAGAATTCTGGATTATTAACTTCTTATTTGTCGACTTTTCCCCACCCTTAGCCGTGACTTTAAGGACAAGAAGTAGTGCAAATTGTGAAACAGTTCACGCTGATAGCATCCGTTTTGGAGAAAGGTCTTTTCACTTTTAATCTAATAATGGCTAAATAAGCATAATTCTAGGCGAAAACGCTGAATATGCAACTTCCTCAAATGTCCTCTAAGTTTGTCGTAAAACGCATTATATTATATACAGAACTAAGAAGGCACTTGTGAGTGTGAAAATGTCATTTATGAAGGATAACAAGAAGTAGACTGACACGTAAAGGGAGCTGGCACCTTAGGTTTTTAAGAACTAAAAGCTTGAAACATGAGAATCACCGAAACAATTTAAAAACAGATTTTTCTTTCTCAGGAGTTAACAATTAAGTCGAGCCTCGTGGTATTAAAAAAAAAAAAAAAAAACAACATTCGCAAAATATCAAAATTTCTGTTACACCAAAAACCTCTTTTAATTAGGTAAAATCTCTCAACACTGTGATTCCTCTTAAGACGGAATTCTGGATTATTAACTTCTGATTTGTCGATTCCCCATCCTCCTCAGCCGTGACTTCAAGGACAAGAAGTAGTGCAAATTGTGAAACAGTTCCGACTGATAGCATCCGTTTTGGAGGTAGGTCCATTCTCTTTTAATCTAATGATGGCTAAATAAACGTATTTCTAGGCGAAAACGCAGAATATGCAACTTCTTCAAGTGTTCTCAAAGTTTATTGTAAAACACATTGTATTATATTCAGAACTGAATATAATGAAAATGTCACATTTATGAAGGAGATCAAGAAGTCGACTGACACGAAAAGAGAGCTGGGACCTTAGGATTTTAAGAAGAAAAAGCTTGAAACATTGTGAGGATCACCAAAAAAAATTAAAAACTTTTTCAGCAGAAGTTTAAAATTACGTCGAGCCTCGTGGTGGTAAAAAAAAAAAAAAAATGCTAAGTTTCAAGGTTTCTGTTTCCCCCAAAATCACATTTAATTTGGTAAAATCTTTCAATACTGTGAATCGTCTTGGGACAGAATTCTGGATTATCAACTTCTGATTTGTCGATTTCCCCCCTTCCCCCCTTAGCCGTGACTTTAAGGAGAAGAAGTAGTGCAAATTGTGAAATAGTTCCGGCTGATATCATCCGTTTTGGAGGAAGGTCTTTTCTCTTTTAATCTAATAATGGCTAAATAAGCGTAATTCTAGACGAAAACGCTGAATATGCAACTTCCTCAAATGTTCTCTAAGTTGATCGTAAAACACATTCAATTATATTCAGAACTAAGAAGACACTTGTGAGGGTAAAATTGTCATTTATGAAGGATAACAATAAGTAGACTGACACGTAAAGTGAGCTGGCACCATAGGTTTTAAAGAACAAAAAGCTAGAAACGTGAAGATCACCGAAACAATTTAAAAGCATTTTTTTTTTTTCTCAGGAGTTAAAAATTAAGTAGAGCCTCGGGGTATTAAAAAAAAAAAAAAACGAACATTCGCAAAATATCAAAGTTTCTGTTAAACCAAAAACCACCTTTCCTTTAGTAAAATCTTTCAATACTGTTATTCCTCTTGAGACAGAATTCTGGATTATTAACTTCTGATTTGTTGATTTTTTTCCCCCTTAAACGTGGCTTCAAGGACAAGAAGTCGTGCAATTCGTGAAATAGTTCCGGCTGATAGCATCCGTTTTGGAGGTAGGTCCATTCTCTTTTACTCTAATGATGGCTAAATAAACGAATTACTCGGCGAAAACGCTGAATATCCAACT
Source organism: Birgus latro (assembly GCA_018397915.1). Lineage (NCBI taxonomy): Eukaryota > Metazoa > Arthropoda > Malacostraca > Decapoda > Coenobitidae > Birgus > Birgus latro. Next base: position 6,237 of record JAGKTI010018552.1, on the reverse strand, counting down.
TCTTCAAGTGTCCTCAAAGATGATTGTAAAATACATTATATTATATTCAGAACTAAGAAGACACTTGCGAGGGTGAAAATGCCAAATATATGTAAGATAACAAGAAGTCGACTAACACGTAAAGAGAGTTGGCACCTTAGGTTTTTGAGAACAAAACACCCGAAACATTGTGAGGGTCACCGAGAGAATTTAAAAACTTCGATTTTCTTTTTTCTTTTTCTCCAGCAGAAGCAGTTTAAAATTACGTCGAACCATGGGGCGGTAAAAAAAAAAAAAAAAAAAACGAACTCTAGCACATTTTCAATGTCTCTGTTACACCAAAAACCACATTTCCTTAGGTAAAATCTATCAGTACTGTAATTCCTCTTGAGAAGGAATTCTGGATTATTAACTTCTAATTTGTCGATTTTTTTTTCTTCCCTTAGCCGTGACTTGAAGAACCGGAGGTAGTGCAAATTGTGAAATAGTTCCGGCCGATAGCATCCGTTTCGGAGGTAGGTCCATTCTCTTTTAATCTAATGATGGCTAAATAAACGTATTTCTCGGCGAAAACGCTGAAAATGCAAATTCCAGAAATGTTCTCAAAGTTGATTGTAAAACACATTAAATTATATTCAGAACTAAGAAGACACATGTGATGATGAAAATGTCACATTTATGAAGGATATCAAGAAGTCGACTGACACGTAAAGAGAGCTGGCACTTTAGGTTTTTAAGAACAAAAAGCTTGAAACATTGTGAGGATCACCGAAAAAATTTAAAAACTTTTTCAGCAGAAGAAGTTTAAAATTACGTCGAGCCTCGTGCTGGTAAAAAAAAAAAAAAAAATGCTTAATTTCAAGATTTCTGTTTCACCAAAAATCACATCTCCTTTGGTAAAATCTTTCAATACTGTGATTCGTCTTGGGACAGAATTCTGGATTATCAACTTCTGATTTGTCGATTCCCCCCCCCCTTAGCCATGACTTTAAGGACAAGAAGTAGTGCAAATTGTGAAAAAGTTCCAGCTGATAGCATCCGTTTTGGAGGAACGTCTTTTCTCTTTTAATCTATTAATGGCTAAAAAAGCGTAATTCTAGGCGAAAACGATGAATATGCAACTTCCTCAAATGTTCTCTAAGTTGATACTAAAACACATTAAATTACATTCAGAACTAAGAAGACACTTGTGAGGGTGAAAATGTCATTTATGAAGGATAACAAGAAGTAGACTGACACGTAAAGTGAGCTGGCACCATAGATTTTTAAGAACAAAAAGCTTGAAACGTGAGGATCACCGAAACAATTTAAAAACTTTTTTTTCTCAGGAGTTATAAATTAAGTCGAGCCTCGGAGTATTAAAAAAAAAAAATAAGACATTTCGCAAAATATCAAAGTTTCTGTTACACCAAAAACCACTTTTCCTTTGGTAAAATCTTTCAATACTGTTATTCCTCTTGAGACGGAATTCTGGATTATTAACTTCTGGTTTGTAGATTCCCCCCCCCCCTTAACCGTGACTTCAAGGACAAGAAGTTGTGCAAATAGTATAATAGTTCCGGCTGATATCATCCGTTTCGGAGGTAGGTCCACTCTCTTTTAATCTAATGATGGCTAAATAAGCGTATTTCTCGTAGAAAACGCTGAAAATGCAACTTCCTCAAATGTTCTCAAAGTTGATTGTAAAACACATTATATTATATTCAGAACTAAGAAGACACTTGTGATGATGAAAATGTCACATTTATGAAGGATTACAAGAAGTCGACTAACACGTAAAGAGAGTTGGCACCTTTGGTTTTTGAGAACAAAAAGCTTGAAACATTGTGAGGGTCTCCGAGAGAATTTAAAAACTTCGGGTTTCTTTTTCATTTTCTCCTGCACAAGCAGTTTAAAATTACGTCGAGCCACGGGGCGGTAAAAAAAAAAAAATCGAACTTTAGCACAATTTCTATGGCTCTGTTACACCAAAAACCACATTTCCTCAGGTAAAATCTTTCAGTACTGTCAATCCTCTTGAGACGGATTTCTGGATTATTAACTTCTGATTTGTCGATTTTTTTTTTTTTTTTGTCCCCTTAGCCGTGACTTGAAGGACTAGAAGTAGTGCAAATTGTGAAATAGTTCCGACTGATAGCATTCGTATCGGAGGTTAGTCCATTCTCTTTTAATCTAAAGATGGCTAAATAAGCGTATTTCTTGGCGAAAACGCTGAAAATGCAACTCCCTCAAATGTTCTCAAAATTGATTGTAAAACACATTAAATTATATTCAGAACTAAGAAGACACGTGATGGTGAATATGCCACATTTATGAAGGATATCGAGAAGTCGACTAACACGTAAAGAGAGCAGGCACCTTGGGTTTTTAAGAACAAAAAGCCTGAAACATTGTGAGAATCACCAAAAAAAAAATAAAAACTTTGAGCAGAAGCTGTTTAAAATTACGTTGAGCCTCGTGGAGGAAAATAAAAGAACATTTGCTCAATTTCAAGGTTTCTGTTGCACCAAAAACCACATTTCCTTAGGTAAAATCTTTCAATTCTGTGATTCCTCTTGGGACGGAATTCTGGATTATTAACTACTGATTTGTCGATTTTACCCCCTTAGCCGTGGCTTTAAGGACAAGAAGTAGTGCAAATTGTGAAAAAGTTCCGGCTGCTTGCTTCCGATTTGGAGGAAGGTCTTTTTTCTTTTAATCTAATAATGGTTAAATAAGCGTATTTCTCGGCGAAAACGCTGAATATGCAACTTCCTCAAATGTTCTCTAAGTTGATCGTAAAACACATTATATTATATTCAGAACTAAGAAGACTCTTGTGAGGGTGAAAATGTCATGAAGGATAACAAGAAGTAAACAGACACGTAAAGTGATCTGGCACCATAGGTTTTTAAGAACAAAAAGCTTGAAACGTGAGGATCGCCGAAACAATTTATAAACATTTTTTTTTCTCAGGAGTTAAAAATTAAGTCGAGCCTCGTGGTATTAAAAAAAAAAAAAA
>JAGKTI010018551.1:0-12577 GCA_018397915.1 Birgus latro | reverse complement strand
CTCTCCCCCCGCTCTCTCTCTCTCTCTCTCTCTCTCTCTCTCTCTCTCTCTCTCTCTCTCTCTCGGCAATGAAAACGGGCGAGCTCAATAAATTCTGCAAACCTACCTTCAGGGTAATGCATTGGGGATTAAGGAAAGCGACGATAAGTGCAGCCGAGTTCATTCATATCAGAAAATTGCTCCCTAACTCGAAAAATATTTTGGAGCTTCTCTTTGAGATAGCGTGAATGCTTCTGTTTAGAATTATTTTCTGTTATTTGTTTTTCTCGGCGGGTTAATTTCGTAGCGCCTCCAAAGTCGTATTAACCTAACTGGCGGGGCTTTGCTCCCTAAACCCTCCCTGATTTTAACCACCTAAGTCTGCCACTTAACCTAACAGAGAGCCCCCGAATACCTGTCGAGCCAAATCCCAATCTCAGCTTTACTTACTAAGCCTAATCTAATCTATCATAACCTAACCTGTTCTAACCTAAGCTGTCCTATCCTGGCCTAACCTACCCTAACTTAATCAACTGATATTATCCATACCTAACATGTCGGTATTGTATACGAAACGTAAGACGTGCTTTTGAAGAGTTTGAGAGCTTTGCACAAGTTTTTCTCTTAGTGGTAACTTCGTCGGGGAGACGTTATGTGTGATATAAACAAGTGTTTACGTATTTCACAGGCAAAGTTTTCAAAAATGGGCCTGTGAAAGGCCCATTCCAATAGAATGTTTGGAAGGCCAGCGCCCGTGTGGCAAAGTATTAATCCTTTTCCCCCTTTATATAAAAATATTGTAGTCAGAGTATCAAAAGAAATTATGGAAGCAGAATACATGCAGAACTCCTCGCTCTGATCACTGGAAATTATATCACAAGAAGATCATTCGCAAGGCATGAACAGCGAGTGAATTGAGGAGTGGCCCATTTTCTCTGAGTACCCTGATGAAAGTTTTATTATTTGGTTTCTCTTTCGCGGCTTGTGGATGTATTAAAAAAAAAAAAATCTTATTGCAGTCGTGAAAATATAGATGGGAAGATAATAATGGCTGTGGTGGTATTGCTTCTAATACAGTATGTCCTTTTCATTTCCCCGACACTAAATCCAACCCATTCCATTAACCACTTCAATCCTGTGACGTGTCATATTTATGATTTTTTGCTTCACACTGGGAAGGAACTGTTGCAGAGAAAGTATTAACGATTGCTAAAAGCACTTAAAAGTCCGAAATCAGTCGTAAGCTCCATAAATGCGGCTGGTGGTAATAACACTACAATAAAAAAGGCCACCGGGATTTAAAGGAGTAATATGAGGTGGGTTAGCTAAGTAGGCATTTAGTTATCAAGGACTTTTTTGTATATTTGATCTCATCTGTTTTTATTTTTATTTTTTCTATCCTCCTCCCTTCCATAAGAATGTGAAAAGAACTGCTGCTGATGATGATGATGATAGTTCTGTTACTTGACCTTAAACTTCTTGTAGCCAACACTGGGTTTAGAATAAAGAAGGCGAGGGTGGTGGTGGTGGTGGTGATGGTGATGATGACGATGATGATGATGATGATGATGATAATAGTTCTCTTACTCTGATGCTGTCTATTTTCTTGATATTATTACTTCATTTGTAATAGTGATAATTGGGTATCAGAACTGGGTATAAAGTATTATGGTGCCGACGACGACGACGATGATGATAGTTTTCTCGTTGGTTGTGTGTGTTTTTTTTTTTTCAGTTTCCTCTCACTTGGTCAACAGTTTGATAACGATAATGATAATGAAACTTATTATGGTAACGACGACTATGAGTGTGATAATGAAGACTATAATGATGATGTCTAAAATGATGATTACGACGATGGCCAGGAAGCAACATCCAGGCTTACAGGAGACCGTTTACACTCTATTCCACGGAGCAAAACACTGTGGAGTTTAAAGACTTTCTGTGTTAAGTTAGGAAGAAGGGAGGGGAACCGAAAGGATATGAAGTGAGGATATGTTGGGGTGGGGTGCAGGGTTGCGATATTACTCTTATAAACTGAGAGGCAAAGACTAGAGTATATGCGTGGCGGTCAATATGATCTGAATCAGCAGTGGGTAGGATTGAAGGAAAAAATACTGACTTGATTAACAAGCTAAAAGTAAATCAGAAGTTTATACAAGGAACGAGTAACTTCCACGTAGAGGCCATCATCATTTTGTCATTAGAGAAATTGACTGCCGTCAGAATATGCCCGGGCTCGATACCAGGCTGGACAGGTAAGTCTTATGAGTTAGCTAAAATAGACTTTATGAATCTACTATACTACCCACCGACATACAGTCGTTCATACCAATGCTAATGCGTTTACACCAGTCCTAAATGGGACCATCTGTTTCAGCTCAGAATGGGTGGCATTTGAAGATTCTTACACGCATAGTAGGAGGATCGCTAGGCATTTGCAAACTACTGTCAGTTGAATGCCCACATAGAGGAATAAAAATAATAATAATAATAATGAAGGTCTAGATGCGAAGGCGATAAAGAGTTAAATTGAAATAACTTAACTGATCCTTCACTCCTTCACTAAGATGACGCCAATATTATTTTGATCTTGTGTTTAAACGATTTAATTGATTTTAAGAAAAAATCCAATTACAGAACTTTGTTACAGCCTTCAAAAGCCCCTTCTATCTAAATACAGTATCTGTCTATTGCCAGACGCCTCAATCCCGCACGGGGTGGCCACAAACAAATCACCTCCACGTCGCTCTGTCCCTCGCCATCTCACTGCCATGCTCCCAGCTCACACCCCCCTCTCTCATGTACCTTTCCACTCCATCCCTCCACTTCATCCTCGGCCTCCCCCTCCCTCTCCCCCCTTCCACATCACTCACATACACTCTCCTCATCAGTCTTTCACTTTCCACCCTCTCCACATGCCCAAACCACCTTAACGTGTTTCTCCTAACGCTTCCTATCACGTCCACAACCACACCACAACACTCCTTCACTTCCTCATTTGTTAGTCTGTCTCTCCGTGTGACTCCACATGCACCTCTCAAATAACTCATTTCCACTGCTCTCACTGTTGACTTCTGTCCTTCCAACAGGGTCCAAGCTTCACTTCCATATGTTAGAGCTGGTATCACAGTACTGTCATGTAACAACTTTTTCACTTCCATGCTCACCTCCCTGTTTCTTATCACTGCTTTCAACGAACCAGCAACCTTCCTTCCCTGCTGCACCCTTTCGAGCACTTCACCCTCCAGACTTCCATCCTTACTCATCACACTACTCAAGTACTTAAATGCACTCACATTCTCCATATCCTTCCCATCCAATCTCACTGTACATTCACTGGCTTCACTTCTCTCGAAGACCATCACTTTACTCTTCCCTACATTCACCTTTAGATTCCGTTTCTTACACACTCTCCCAAACTCATCTACCAAGCCTTGCAGCTCCCCTTCGTCTTCGCTCAACAACACAGTATCATCTGCAAACAACAGTACAGGGAGTTTCCAAACACTGCCCTCTCTCACTAGGGCCGCTCCAACATCCACTGCCTGACCTTGCATCTCTCTTATAACCCCATCCATGTACAGATTGAACAACCATGGAGACATGACACATCCTTGTTTCAATCCAACCTTCAAATGGAAAGATTCACTCTGTTTGCCATCCACACGCACTGCAGCCTTAGCACCCTCATACATACTCTTTACTGCCTTCAACAACTTCCCATCCACTCCATATATATTCTTAATACTTTCCACAATCCTTGTCTATCCACCCTGTCATATGCTTTCTCCAGATCCATGAAGGCTGCATACAACATCTTGCCCTTCTCTAGAAACTTTTCCACTAAGGATCTAAGAATGAATATCTGGTCTACACAACCTCTTCCCTTCCTAAAACCTCCTTGTTCTTCTCCAGCTAATTCCTCTGTTATTTCCCTAACTCTGTCAATAAGTATCCTACCATATACTTTTCCTATTACACTGAGAAGGCAAATGCCCCTATGATTACCACACACTGCTTTTTCCCCTTTTCCTTTGTACAGAGGAGTAATTATACCTGACTTTCAATCCTCCGGGACTCTACCCTCCTCTCAAGCCAATCTGCACACCTTCCAAATCCATTCTATTACTATCTCTCCCCCATGCTTCAGCATTTCACCACACACTCCATCGATTCCTGGGGCTTTTCCCATTTTAACTTTCTTCATTGCTTCCACCACTTCCATCCTACTAATTTCTTCCTCTCTTCTCACAACCCTCCTTCTCCCCACCATTCCCCAGCCACTTATACTTGCATTACTTTCATTCTCTATGTTCAACAGTTCATTAGAGTGTTCTCTCCATCTGTTTACTTTTTCTCCCTTCTCCACTAGTAATCTATCATTCTTATCTTTCACACCCCCACTGACTTCGTTGGCACCCTGGGTAGCTCTCTTTACCTCCTTCCAGAACATTTTCTTACTTTCCCTTCACTGTGCACTCAAATTCCTTCCAAATTCCTCATCCACTCTCCTCTTACTCTCTCTTACTAATCTTTTCACCTCTCTCCTCCTCTCTTCATATAACTCCCTCGTCCGTCTCTCAGCTTCTTTGACGCCCCTATTCCTCATTCACTCATTATATGCTTTCATCTTTTGTGCCACAGCCTCTCTCACCTCTTCAGTCCACCATGCTGTTCCCTGAACTCCCTTTCATCTTCTCTTCACCCCACACACCACCCCACATGCTGCACAGATTTCTTCTGTGAATATCTTGCACACACCTTCCACGTCCCACATCTGCTCCAATCTATATTTACCCAATCACTCCTCCACTTCCCTTTTATATTCAGCCTTTATTCCACTCGCCATGTATACCTATGGATCATTTTGTGCCTGAAGAGGGTATTAGCTAACACCAACCCCCTCCCGGCACAAATGTCCACTAAAGCACTGCCATTCTCATCCATCTCTGCAGGCACACCCCACTCACCAACCACTCCATCCACCTTCTCATTCCCTACTTTTCCATTCATATCTCCAATCAGAAACACTCTCTCATTCCTTTCAAACTTTTCCAAGCAGGCTTCCACATTTGTCCAGAACTCTTCTCTCACTCTACTTACACGATCTTGCATTGGTGCATACACGCACACAATTGCCCACATTTGTAGTCCAACTTTCACTCTTACCCACACAATCCTTGACCCAACTGATCCATATTCTCTTACATTCTCCTTCCATCTGTTGCTCACAGCAATACACACTCCCTCTTTCGCCCTTTCATTCTCACCCACTCCCGCGCATATACCCCATCCATACTCCCATTCTCTCACACTCTCACCTCGCCATTTAGTTTCAGTTATTCCACATATATCCACTTTCGCACTCTCAAGCACCTGTACAAGCTCTCTCTCTTTCACCTCATCATTCATACCCCTTACATTCCATGTTGCATTCTTTACCACGTCTTTTGTCCGGTCCTTTTTCGTCAACTTTTGGTCAGTCCTGGTCCGAGGCTTCTTGTTCGTACAGAAAGCGTACTCGTATATAATAATATTCTCACCAACCCCTGACAATTTTATTTTGGTGAAGACATACGTTATAAATAAACATCGTAACTGCAAAGAACAAGCCTCCGTGTTTATTTTAGGTAAAATAAGATTAACTTGTTCGTATGAGAAAAAGGTTAAAGTCAAAGACTTAAAAAAAAAATGTCGAGTTACATTTTCATTCCCCTGGGATTTAATTAACCGAGCCCTTTCATATGAAATAACTATGAAAAATTGTTACAGTTGACACCAGACAAAGTATTTCAGCCAAGAGAAATGGTACACATCAGAGGATGTGAAACAGTAGGACCACATATTTCTCTGCAGTTTGGCTCATCACAAAGGTGACTGCCCTACATCATGCATATTCATTTCTACCGTCGTATTTTTCTTCTGTGCTGAGTCATATGGAGAGAGAGAGTGAAAGAGAGAGAGAGGAGGGGGGGAGGGTTGCATTCATGGACCGACGTAACTTACTTAAAGAACGGAGTGTGGCACAGACTCAGAAGTGAAAGAAATAATTATTCTCCAATTACAAGAGAGAGAGAGAGAGAGAGAGAGAGAGAGAGAGAGAGAGAGAGAGAGAGAGAGAGAGAGAGAGAGAGAGAAACAGACAGACAGACAGAGACTTTGGGGACAGGTTTAGCACCCCGTCCAGCAATTCATCTACATGCCAGGCATCTCCACATGTCGCCTTATGTTAGTGTAAGGTTTTTCTAACATAGGATTTGGCAGTAAGAGCTGCGACAACGTAAGATCTGGCGCTCGTTGAGAATGATGACATTAATGGTATGGCAGTGTGAGGTATTTTTGTTGCTGCTTTGCCGATGTCTGTCTGGTTGAGCAATCCCGTTCATTACAGGCAAGCAGTTGCTTCAGTGGGGCAGTCCCGTGGTTATAGAACAATACATAATGCTGGGATATGAGGTCAGTTATGGTAGACAGTGCCTCACCAGAATAAGGCCAGCCTTTTTTCCACGAAGAGGTGCTGAGAAATATGTTTGGCTCCTGTGTGCACGCAGCATCTGTTCCATCCAGTGTGCACAGCGCAACTTTGTGTAGGCCCTTCGTCAGTGACAATGTGTTGTGTGCTTGGGTGCATAGCAGCAGTACGCTCTGCAACACTTGTGGTGTGACATTGACAAGTGTGACACTACTTGGTGGGGCAGTGTGCAGTGTATGATACTGTGGTATAAGGTTGTCCCCACACCAGAAGTTACAGTAACTGGCCTACGCAGCATAGCTTCTGATGTGCGTTGTGTCAGTGATCAAACAGTCGCAATTTAGAGACACGTGACCACAAATTAAGCGTGTTTCATGTAACACTTTGTGTGAGCCATTCCCTCAAAGAAGTGTGCGTGTGTGTGTGTGTGTGTGTGTGTGTGCAAGATTTGGCAATGCGAGGGGTTGTAGTGCAAGGTACAGCAAGATAAGGTATAGCACTGTATAGTGATCTATATTTTCTACACAGGATTCTTCCACCGTCCAACGTAATTACTCAGCATCACCCACACTTTCAGACCACGCAACTTACTAACTCCGTCAAACCTGTACTCCTTCATTCCGATGACATAGCTTTCTTCTTGCTGTCTCCAGACACCTCCGTTCTGCTCTAGTATGACTTTTCGCGAAAATGTCCACTGCTTGATCGATATCCACCGGCATGTCATAGTGAATGTGTATGAGCTCCAATGACGACAGGTGGTCTTCATTCATGCTGGCACGGAGGAATGTGTTCAACCTCCTCAGTGTGCTGGCCGACCTCTCACACTCACAGGGCGTTACAGGTAGAGTGCAAGCAATCTTGAGAAGTTTGAAGACACTGGGATACATCTGAACATCACACTGCTTGATCGCTTGGGCAGGTGATGTGGGGATATCATCCAGTGATTTGCCTTGCCATTTAATTTTCCAACGTTTCAATTCCTGACCAGTCAGCTCATGTGAAGGCAGGTCTTCTTCATACATCTCGACTGCTGCAGAAATATCTACCTGTTCATCTTGACTGCAGAGAATGGACACGATTAGACCCAGTAGCTTGGGGGCTTTCACTGAGAACTTTGAGGACTGGGCTTCGAATTCCGCGATGATGTGATCCAGGAAAGGAATAGCCATATTCCTGAGGTAGTAATTCTTCACATCATCTGCAGGTGCATTGGCTTGGTACTTCTCTCTCCCAGCAGCCCTGGGTTTGGTTGGCTCGGTATCAGTTTGAGAGGCCAGTCTCACTGCCATCTCGTATATCTTCCCAAAGTCTGCATCAACAGTTTTACAAATGACTTTGTAGACGGTCTTGACTTCGTCCACCATGCTGAAGGTGTGGATAATATTCAGGGAAGTGCTCTGCAACTTCACCGTAATTCCAGCTAGATGTGACAGGAACTGGTAGACTGTGATGAAGGTGATGAAGTCAAACTTCTCAATCTCTGATAGGATTCCGCTATCCTCTGTTTTGCACTTCCCATTCCACGCCAGTGCTGTAGTCGTTAGTGTGGAGACCGAGAGCTATGACCTCAAGAGATCGCACAATGAAAATGAATGAAATGTAGAAATTATTATAGGCATCGTGCAGAGCTGCCCATCTAACGCAGCACAAGTCAACAACAGGCTTCCTCAGTCCCATTTGATGTGATGTTCCTTTCGTTGCCACTTCTACCAACAGGCATTCTTTCTTAGGACTACATTTGAAAAACAGGACTGCAGATTCCAACATGTCGAGAGTGTTTCGAACAATTGCGAGGTTACATGAATGACCTATAACCAAGTTCAGGCAGTGTCCGCTACAGTGGATGTAGACGGCCTTAGGCGAATCTCTCCTTATGATGCCTTGGATGCCAGCGTTATCACTACTGATGTTACTCGCCCCCACTGTACCCCTGTCCTCAACAGTGGTTTATTGGTATGTTCAGGCGGGTGAGGACATCCTTTATTGTCTTGGCAATGTGAACGCCTGTGATCCAGGGCAAGGTAGATATTTCAAGCAGTTCCTCCCTGATGTTCAACTTCTTATCAACAAATCGTATGCAAATTGGCATCATTTCGGAATTATGAGATGTTGCCTCATCAGCCATTAAGCTGTAGATTTGAGCATCCTTAATTTCTGTCACCACATGAGCCTGTATGACGTGCTTACCCAATACCTCATTAATCTCGTTTTGAGTTTAAGGTGAGAGGTAGGTAGCATTCTGGAGTTTCAGTCTGTTTGTGTGCTCTTTGAGCTTCACATCATGGTTTGCCAATAGCTTCATTAGGGACAGGAAGTTTCCAGGGTTGCCAGGTGATTCCAGGTTCTCTGTATTTCTGCTCAGCACAATACACTGTCTTCCACAATAGAGCACCGCTTCAGCAACAGACTTCAGTATGTGCCTGTTTTCAGCAATATTAGCGGCCTTCTTAGTGTCAGTCATGTTAGGAATTGCAGTTTGCGGCTTTTCAGTGGACTGCATGAATAGCTCTGCATCTTGGATGGCGGCTAGGTGGGATGGTTTCGATGCATGCTTACCAATCGCATAGGATTTGTGGTGCCATTTTGTAAATGGGCTGTTCACTATCACCCCCATACGTTTCCTTGCTGAGGCTTTAACAAAGAAAGCACAGCAAACACAGAACACACTGTCGAGATTACAGCTGTATGCCAGCCACTAGCCATGTTCATCCAGCCACTTAAGCCTGAATGATCTATTGCAACCACTAATTAGTTGAGTGGGAAATACAGTATGTAGTGGTCAGATGATCTGTCATGATTTTACAGTAGATGGTATTTCTGACCATCAGACATAGCTTTGACTGTGGCTATAACATCTTCAGCCGACATGGTGGCTTGATTGAACAGCCTAAGATCGCTATGCAGCTCAGTAACAGTATCACTAGGCACTGCTGACAGGTGCTGGGGTTGTACCTTTTCATATTCAGCTACATCTCGGATATCATCAACAGAAGTGCTTGAGGTAGTTGGTTCATGCATCAGTTCTGTTGAAGTCGCCTGACGAGGTGTTACATGGTTCAACACCTGGTTTCTTGTACTTTTCCTTGAACATCTTACTGATATCTTGTGACAATGTGGCAGCTGCTTGCTTGCGCTTACACAGCCCATCTTTGCGACCCGGCATGTCAACCCACAATTATCTGCAAATGATAAAAAACACGATAGCAAAAAATTAATATCCTGTTCACAAAATTTGTCTGTTACAATATTCAAATACATAATGCTGACTGATTGAAGAATAAGGTAGGAAGTTCACATATTCATTCTCCCTGAGAATTTTTACTCGATAATACTTGGATAATCTATAAAAGAGTCCACATTATTACTTTACAGTTTGAATGTTATGAATATTAAACAGAAATATTGTGTTTTATATTCATAACATCCAATAATATTATATTATTGAATGTTACGAATACAGTATAAGCATGTTATGAACATGTTGTGAATATAAATTATATATTATTATTATTATTAGGTGGGGGCGCTCACCATCCACTCTCTTGATGTAGTGCTGCTCTCAGGTGTCTGCCCTTTCCTCTCCGCCATCCTTCTTTCCTTCAGTCCTCCTCTGTCTTTCTTTCCTTGTCCTTCTGCCTACGGGTGACTTTACACTCCCTCTTCTGTCTTTCTTGCCTTCATTCGTTGCTCGTCCTTCTGCCTGTGGGTGACTCTACACTGAGTGACAAGCCAGATGGTTTCCTGTACACCAGGAAACCATTTACTACGCTGGGTGGTAACCACATAACCAAATTTTGGCGCCTGTAGTTTAGTGGGCAATTACGGCGCTCCAATCGGATTGAGCCGGCGAAGGTTTATATCCAAGGGTTGGTTGGGGTTTATTGCTCACGTAATGTCATTCAGGGATGAGTGAGGCTGGTCACTCTCATCTTAAATGTCATGACCAACTTGCCTAGCCCCGGGCTCCTACGCTTCTCTGTGGGGCGACATAGGATTGGATAATGAATGAATGAATGAATGAATTATTATTATTATTATTATTATTATTACTATTATTATAATTATTATTATTAATTCTTTAGCGGTCAGTTTCGCGGGTACTATGTGGCCCAGGTCAATGAAACTTATATCACTAGGACCACAGGGAAAAGTTCTTCAGATCCACTTCTATGGCTTTTTTGTGTGACGACTTTCAAAAATAGGCCATATTTGCATTACTGGGGCCAGGTGCGATAAAACAATTGCGTCGTTTAGGGGTTAAGTATACCCTAGCAAACAAAAACAGAAAACATGTATCCGAGTGTGCTCTGTTTCAGTCTTGATTTCCATAAACGAGACAAACATGTGAAGGATGGAGAGAAACAAAACAATAATGCGCCATTATCGAACACCAATGGATTTTCTTAGCTGAAAAAATAAAATTTCAACCGCATTTAACCTAACTCAACCTAAACTAAGCCACTTGGGACAATTACCACGTCAAAATCTTTACTCTTGGCAATTACACTCCAGTATTATATTACGCAAAAAAAAAAAAAAATCAAAATTTTCGAAAAAAGCGCGAGAAAAACTTCAGATTCTCGGTTTCGACTTTCTCAAAGAGGACCGTTCAGCAGGTATTGGGGAGGGGGGGGGAGTAGTCCGACCCCTCCGACCCTCCCCCCTCCCCGGCTACGGTCCTGACCATACTGCTCGTCTCTTGAACATATCCCTTACGAATAGCCTAGTTTAATACAGGAATGAGATACAGTCAGCACTTGGATTCTTCGACCACAATCTCATCAAAGCCTGATTCGTCAGTTGCCCCAAACCTCTACGTTCTGAGAAAGTCAGGGTGACCAACGGCACTTGATAGAGAAGACTGAGATGGTTTTGCAAATTATGTAGCTAATATTCAATGGCAATATCATCATCAATCAGATGAGGAAACAGTGTATGAAATTCCACTTCACATATACTATTTTGCAAGATTGAATGAACCCACTCTCTCTTTCTTCTCCGACTTTTTCTTTTTTCTTCTTCATCCAGTGCAATGGCGATCATTGCCAGCTCGGCTCGTGAAAAGTCACACATCCTCCGTCAATGGTAGTGACACTTCTGCTGTTGAGGGAGAGGGGATGACGGGACCGTGAGCGAAGCGAGAACGGACCGGACGTGTGAATGCACCAGGACCGTGAGCGGAGCGAGAGTGGAACGTGACAGGAGCGTGACCGTCCCTACAGTGTGAATAGGGCCTTAATGGACCAGTACGGTACCTGACTTGATTTGTATTTGATTATTTATGCTACCAGAGAATGTTTTGGGGTCCTTAGTTACTTCTGTAATATCAGACTGATTGATACTTAGATAGACACACTGATGGACGAATAAACAGACGGGGAGAGAGAGAGAGAGAGACGGTATGTAGGAAGGTCGGTAGACAGAGCGGAAGATACTTTAGGTACCCAGATAGACTGATAGAGAAATTATGATAAGAGCTGGGTAAAGACATATTTCAACCAGTGCAAAGTTAGTATCACACTAACCACAGTTTCTCTGGACTGGGCTAATATTTGGCATCCGGATGTGTGTCCAGTATTTGCATTTGTCATGTAGAGCTAGGATGAAACTTAAACTAGGAGGCAAAATGAAGAAAAATTTAATACCTTGCTGCTGGGTTAAATGGCAGCACCTTTAGTTAGATGTAGTCTGCCGTGGGCGTTGGGGCATAGTTATAAACATACACTCACCTCAGTGCCTATTTCAAGAGAACAGTGCTATGTATGTGGGAAACGGAGGGATAGGCACCTTAAAGTAGGGTTTCACTTTTTCTATAAGGATCCTAGAAAATGAATAACCAGGTTAGGAGTTAATTTCTAAATATGCAGTATAAATGATTCACCGATCATACCCACATAAATAAATGGTTAACAGGCCAGTATGTAAACAGTACCTGTAGTCATTGCAGTTGCAGTAAAAATGTACTGTTACTATGGTTCTTGCAGGTTTCTTCTGTATACCTTGTGTAGTCAGTGGGAAATTACTGTAAAGCAGAATAGATATAATTTTGCTTGTAAAAATGTCTGCGATTGGAGTCAGTATTTAGATAATATAATGTGTGTGTGTGTGTGTTTGTGTGTG
>JAGKTI010018550.1:0-17623 GCA_018397915.1 Birgus latro | reverse complement strand
TGCATCAAAAACTCAGTTTTTACACTTATCAACCCGACAAAATCTTCCTCAGGATTACCCACTAATGTTTAATAATGAACAGTTATGTCCTGCATCATCCTTGAACATGCTTGGGGTTTCATTCTCTCAGGATTTGTCTTGGAAAGAACATATTACATCTCTTGTGAAATCTGCTTCCAAGAGATTAGGTGTGCTAAGCCGATTCCGTACTTTCTTTACCCCTGCACAGTTGTTGACCTTGTACACGGGTTTTATTCGCCCGTGTATGGAGTACAACTCTCATGTGTGGGGAGGCTCTCCACATGCAGCTCTTCTCAATAGGATGGAGTCAAAGGCTTTTCGTCTCATTAACTCTCCTCCTCTTACTGATTCCCTTCAACCATTGTCTCTTCGCCGCACTGTTGCATCTTTATCTCTCTTCTATCGCTACTTCAATGGTCACTGTTCCTCTGAACTGTCTGCTTGCATCCCTCCACCTCTACGACGGGCACGTAGTACCCGTCTAGCAACAAACTCTCATCCCTTTTCTGTCCAACTCTCTAATGCAAGTGTTAACCGTTACTCCCAGTCTTTTATTTATGCAACTGGTCAACTCTGGAACTGTCTTCCTCTGTCAGTATTTCCTACTTCCTATGATCTCCAGTCTTTCAAACGCAGTGTGTCCAGGCATCTCGAATTGAACGGATCTTGAATTTGGCTCTCTTTTGTACTGTTTTTGTTTTTTCTTGGAAGGAACAGTATGCAGGCCCGTGGCCTTTGGTTCCTTCTTCCATGCATAAAAAAAAAAAAAAAAAAAAAAGACAACTCTGAGGTAGCTTCAGCCCTGGCTTAGTAGGTTTATAATGTTTCTCAGTCAGATCCCGCCAAGCCATTTAGCTGTTTAAGCAATCAACAGGAGAGGTTAAGTATATGCTTTTCTTACCCTCCGTGAATACCGTGCTGCACTTGACCTTCAGTAAAAACAATGGGTGTATCTTTTTTTTGTGCAATATTTCATCACTTTTGTTAAACTTGTAAATATATTAAATAGAAAAAACAGTCATCAATCTTCCTAGTGCCAGTCGCCTTCATTCCATAAGAGGTGGCCATAGACGAATCTCCTCCATGTCACCCAATCCTCTACATTCCAGTTGTTCTCTCTCTCCAACTCACATCCTCTTTTCTCATCTACCTCCCCGCTGCATGGGGTCACCTTGACGTGGTGGAGGGGCTTGAGGCGTGGTTGGCGGTGCCATCTACTTTGGGGGCGTGCCTACCTTTGTAGGGTTCGGCATTTGTCGGCCTCGTGGACCAAGCACCCCCTACATTACTAGTGGAGGAGGCCTGCTGGTGATGTTAGTCCCAGCCCATTTGCCATCTAGGGCAGGACTGTCGCCTCCTCACGTGTTTGCTGTGTGTGGCGTCCCATAATGCTGGGAGACGGGAGTCCTGGAGGTTGAAAGATGCTGTATGGTGCACCCTGCTGCTAGCAATACACCTCTTTCGTCCTTTATTCTGGCTAGACGAGCGGCCTGGTTGGGCCCGACCAGGTCAATCCGCTGGTCATGCGTTGGCTAGGGTCAAGTGGGCACTGGGAGGCCTGGTGGCTCCTATCGTCTTGGGGTCACCCTTGCCCGGCCCCCCAGTGGTTACCCGCGTATACTCCCCTGCTACCCCTGAGGTCGCCTGTGGCATATAGCCTCCCCTTGTTGAGCTCCGTGGTGGATGGAGGGGTCGGGGAATAAAGTTATTTAGATTATTAATATGAATTTAAAAAAAAAACTTCTCTCTCTCCCAGACCTCAGCGCGTCCACTGACTCTCCTCGACCTTCACTCATTACCACTCTGGAGCCCTTTCAGGTTCCACGTGGCTCTATGGGGAATTCGACCTCCCCTTCCTTGCCTCCCCGGTCTGGTGGCATCCATGACAGGAGTTACAGGCGGGGGGCAAGAAGTGTACCTGGCCCTCGGGACCCACAGGTTAGAGGTATGAGTGCATGTTTGACTGCCCCTCCTCCTGCACCTTTTGCAAAAATCTTTGTTGTGCGTGGCCATGCTGGAGTGGACCTCAGAAGGTGTGATATTTTTCATATGCATCGAGAACTTGTTGCTGCCTGTGGTGCAGCCCCTAAAGTGGTTCTGCAGGCTGATGGCAGTTTGTTGGTTGAGGTGTCTGACGCTTCTCAGAGTGTGGCTGTTCAATCTTTGTCCATGCTCTCGGGTTAGCCTGTCACATGTTCCCCCCATGCTTCGTTCAGTCATTCTCGTGAGGTTGTGTATGCCAAGGAATTGCTAATATATGACGAGGCACGCCTTGCTGAAGAATTGTCTGCACAGAAGGTAATCAAGGTTGAGTGAATTAAGAAGAAGATAGATGGTGACCTTATGCCTACACCATCCTTAATTGTTACTTTTGATTCATTGAGCCTCTCTGCTGTTCTTGACACTGCATGGTACCAATACATAGTTAGGCCCTATATCCCTATGCCTCGTAGATGTTTCCATTGTCAGCGCTTGGGTCATATTGGTCGAACTTGCAGGTGCCTTGCCCTGGGACTTCCAGCAGTCTGTGTGTTGTGTGAGTTCGATGTTCATGAGGGTGTGGAATGCCTGGTCCCGTATCATATATCAGTTGTGGTAGTGAGCATGATGCTTCCTCTAAATCCTGTGATCGATACAAAATGGAACATGAAATTTTGTCTCTCAAAGCCACGGAGAGGCTGAGTTTTACTGAAGCTAAGGACCGTGTCTTGTCGATGTATGCCTGCCCAGGCGTGTCATTTGCTTCTATTCTCTCTAAGTCAAAGTCTCCTATGCACCGTCATGGGGCTCCTGCTCCTTTTTAACTGACCCTTCTCCTCGTCCCTTGTCAGATATTGGACATCCTACTCTTCCTCCTTGTCATCTCCCAAGGACTCCGGCACCTTTGAAGTCTGCATCTCGTCTGGCTGCTGCTCCTGTACCAGTTGCTACACCTATACCAGTTGCTACACCTGTACCAGGTCCTACTCCTCCACCAGCTGCTACTCCTGTACAGGCTGACACTCCTGTATCTGCTGCTACTCCCATACTAACTGCTGATCCTGTATCATCTGCTTGCTTGGCAACTGATGTTCAGTCTTCTTTACAATGTGCTTCTACAGGTTCTAGTGCAACTGGTTCTGGTGCAGAGATGGAGGTTGCATCTGCTAACCTCAAACGGGTGAAGAGTGAGGACTCTTTGCATGACTCCCCTCCCTCAAAAGTTCAAACTTCTGCACCGCCTGAGAATTCTGAGGGGGCTCTTCATTCGACAACCCAACCAGTGGCAGCATAAGTCAGTGGGTGTTCGTGATGGTCTTTCTAAGATTCCGGTCCCTGCCTTTTGCTCTGGTGTGGCGGGGTCTGGGTTTTTAGATTCTCAAAGTGCTGAATCACTTGCTCCTTCTGATCCGTCACCCAGCAGCCAACCTTTGGATGTTTCAGCTGGGGAGGGTTCAGTTGGCCCCAAGGTGCCAGCTGCACCCCCACGTGGTTGTGCGGACGGGGCGAGTGAGTCTTCCAGTCTTGGTCTCATTCTGGCAATGGGCAGGATTTGTCTCGGGGTAAGGGTCCTTCCACCCATGGAAACTCTAAATTTCACTGTCGTCTCGGTTGATGAGGCAGAGATTCACGCCTAGGAAGAAGGGCTTTCGCACCCTTCCCAACGAGGGTGCTACATAGCCCTTGTGTTTCTCAATTCATAATATTTCATACTAATCAGTATGGCTCAACCAGTAACATTCTGTCTTCATTGGAACTGTAGAGGTACCATGGCAAATTGGGAGGAATTACAGTTATTACTTTCTGCTCTGAGCCCACTTTGTGTCTGTCTCCTGGAGACTATGGTGCGGGATAGACCGTTTCCTTCTATCATGGGGGGGGGGGGTATGAGGTCTTCCATGTATCTCCTCCTGGTGGTCACAGCGGTGGATGTGCCATTTTATGCCAATCTGATATCCCCTTTATTTCCTTTTCAGTTCAGTCTCATCTTCAAGTTTTAGAGGTACAGATGTACATTGGGAGGTGCTATACCATCTGTTGTCTGTACCTTCCACCTTCCGCTCCTGTTATATGTGATGATCTAGAGACCCTTATCAGACAACTTTCACCCCCTATTCTACTCCTTGGTGACCTTAATGGCCGCCATCCTTTGCGGAGTGACTCAGTTTCAAATCCCCGAGGTGATCTTGCCTCTTTGGTTGGGGATTTAGATTTGGTTATCC
This sequence comes from Birgus latro, assembly GCA_018397915.1. Lineage (NCBI taxonomy): Eukaryota > Metazoa > Arthropoda > Malacostraca > Decapoda > Coenobitidae > Birgus > Birgus latro. The sequence continues at coordinate 13,400 of JAGKTI010018550.1, read as the reverse complement.
TAAACGATGGGAGGCTGACCCATTTTCATGTTCAGACTGGCACGTATTCTGTCATTGACCTCACCATCTCCTCCTTTGATTGTGCCCTTGATTTTGCTTTGTAGGTTTTGGATGATCTGCATGGTAGTGATCATTATCCTGTGTTGATCCAGACTACTCGCTCTGTTCCCGCAGCCTGTATGCCACGCTGGTGTCTAGATAGGGCTGATTGGTCTCTCTTTGAGGAACTCTGTGTATTTGCCTACAAGGTTGGTGATTTTTCAACTATCGATGATGCTGAATGTTATTTTACTAAGACTCTTTTCTCAGCAGGGGTTCATTCCATCCCACGGACTTCTGGAGTTTTTTCACGGAAACCTGTGCCATGGTGGAATGATGACTACTCTATAGCAAAAGGAGCTTACAAAAAAGCTGATTGTCAGTATTTTGCGAATCGTGATGTTATTTTTCTAAAAATCCAGTTTCGCAAAACACGTGCTTACTATAGACGAGTCATGAAAGATGCTCACCGTAACTCATGGAGGTCGTATGTTTCTACAGTTACGTCCGCTACTCCAATGCCAATGGTTTTGGCACCCCCCTTCCCATCGGTGTTGCGACTTCAGGGCGATCTTGTGTCTGCACCAGATGCAGTAGCTTCTGCGTTTCCAGATCAGTTTTATGTTGTCTCAAAAAAGATCCTTCTAAACCGTTTGCTAGCTTTCGTATGAATCAGGAGAGACTAGGTCTTGACTTTCACTCTCGTGGCAGAGAGCCATATAACTTAGATTATAGTCTCAGTGAGCTATGTGCTGCCCTCTTAGAGTGTGGTGACATTGCTCCTGGGCCTGATGGAATTCCATACCTTATGCTACGTCACCTGCCGACTGATTCACTTCAGTTTTTATTGGATCTTTTTAACAGGGTTTGGGGTGAGGGCTATATTCCCAAGAGTTGGAAGTTGAGTGTTGTCCTCCCCATTCTCAAGCCTGGTAAGGATCATTCCCAGGTTTCCAGCTATTGACGAATTGCTTAAACATTGTGCGTGTGCAAGCTATTTGAAAAGATTGTCAATATCAGGCTTGTATAGTTTCTAGAGAAGGGTTCCTTCCTCTCTCCTTCGCAGAGTGGCTTCCGAAAATTCCGATGTACTTCGGGCAACCTTATGAGGCTCGAGGCATCGATCTGTGAAGATTTTGCCTCTAAGCAACATCTTGTGGCCGTGTTCTTTGATCTTGAGAAGGCGTATGACACTACCTGGCGTCATGGCATCCTCCAACAACTTCATGCTTTTGGCTTATGCGGTCGGCTGCCTTTGCCACTTGAAGACTTCCTGACTGATCGTGTGTTTCTGGTCCGTGTGGGTTCTACCCTCTCCGCGTCGCTGTGCCAGGAGGAAGGTGTCCCACAGGGGAGTGTCTTAAGTGTCTCCCTGTTTGCAGTGGCCATCAATAGTATCCTTGACACTGTGCCTGCTGGGGTATCCTCATCTCTTTATGTGGATGACTTAGCCATATGTTTTTCTGGCTCCCGCATGTCTGCTATTGAGCAGCATATGCAGCTTGCCTTGGAAAAGATTTCTGCCTGGGCAGCTTCCAAGGGTTTTCAGTTTTCCCCTTCTAAGACTGTGGCTATGCACTTTTGTAGGATGAGAGAGGTACACCCAGACCCTGATCTCCAGCTTTGTGGCAGGAGACTCCGTTGTGTGGCAGACTAAATTCTTGGGCCTGACGTTTGACCACCGTATGACTTGGGTTTCACACTTGGTAAATCTTAAAGTATCATGTATGAAGGCTCTCAGTCTGTTGAGGGTTCTGTCCCATACCTCTTGGGGCGCTGATCGGAGAACACTCTTGCATCTGTTTCAGGCTTTTGTGACATCCAAGCTGTCATATGGCTGTGAAGTCTACTCCTCTGCTACAGAATCCAGACTAATAACTCTAGATGCTGTGTGTCATGCTGGTCTTCGCCTTGCAACTGGCGCTTTTCGATCATCTCCGATTCCCAGCTTGTTGGTGGAGGCTTGTGTGCCTCCCTTAGGTTTGCTATATCAGTTTGTTGCAGCGCGATGTTTGCTCCGAATTCATCGCCTTCCAGATTCACCTGTCTGGGAGTGTGTGATGCGACAGTCTTGTTTCTTGTAAAATCATAGGCAACCTAGCATGCCTCATCCGTTTGGCTGTAGGGTTCAGGATATCATGGAGGAGTTTGGTTTGTCGGCAGTAACTGTCAGTGCGGTTCAGATCCCGAGGGTTCCATCATGGATCTTGCTCAAGGTAACTTTCTGCAGGTCTTTGGAGGGTCCAAAGGATTCTGTCATTCCTCAGTCTCTTTTACAGTTATTTTTAGAACATACTTCTAAGCATGATCGTTCAGTACCTGTGTATACTGATGGCTCTAAATCCGCCTCTGGTGTTGGTTTTGGAGTGGTATTTCCCAACTTTCACCGTGGAGGTAATCTTCTTTTGGCTGCCTCAGTTTTTACTGCAGAGTTGTCAGCTATTGTTTTAGCCCTGAAGTTGGTGTTTGTTCACCAAGACAATCATTTTACTATTTTTAGCGACTCTCAAGGGTCGCTTATGGCCCTAGACTCTTTTAACCCCTCCCATTCTCTAATTTTAGTTTTTTTGGAGTGGTTGTTCCTCATTCGTCGTCGGGGGAAGAGAGTGGATTTCTGCTGGGTTCCCACACATGTTGGTGTGGTGGGCAATGAGAGGGCAGATACATTGGCTAAAGCTGTGGCTTCTCAACAGCCCCCATCCATCCGACTACCCACTTCCTGCTTCTGATATAACATCTTACTTGCGGTCCAGAATTCATACGTGCTGGCAGAGACACTGGGAGGATATTGCTCATATTAAACTAAAAGAAACCTTTCAGAGGGTGGTTGTGCCAAGGGTTCTCCCCTCCCTGCCACGGCATTTGGAGGTGGCTCTTGCTAGGCTTCGCCTTGGCCACTCTCGGCTTACATATGGGTTCCTCATGAGTGGTGAGACTCAACCGTACTGTGATGATTGCCTTGTTCCCCTTACTGTCCGATACTTGCTGGTCGAGTGTCCAAGTCTGGGGGACCTACATCAGCGATTCCTCCATAGGCATAGAGGGACAGATGGTGCCTACTGTCTCCCTTCGATGCTTGGTGGAGCCTCTAGCAGTTTTACTGATGTTTTTAGTTTTCTTCAGGAGGCGGGCCTCCTTCCACTTTTATAACCAATTGTTATTTTATTCTCTATTCTTTTATACTTTTCCATGTTTTATTCCTAGTAACAGTTATTAACTTTATTTTGAGTATTCGATTTTTATTTGCTGCATCTTTTAGCTCGTTGTCCGACGGCATATGACCCTGGCAGTTGCGCCGCCAGATTTTAATACAATCAATCAATCAATCTCAACTACCACAACATTTACAGCTGTTATTGACTAAATCAGATAATTACATAGGCTACCAGTCCTTTATGTATTCATATCCCTGTTGCGTTCAACACTGTCATTATGGGTTTATTTCCCTTATTATATTATATCTTCACCAAAATCGCATTTACAATACTATTTTTCCCTTTACAGGGCCCCGATTTACTTATTTTTCCACCATATATCACGCAAGATAATGGAGCAGAAAGACAATACATTTGCTCTATATCCTTTCCGTTGCACTTTGCACTTACTCGTAACCTGCATTATAATTTTAATGTAATTATACTTTTACAGTTCAGATTGGGGATGAGGCAGCCTTCGGGGAGACCATGCCATATATTTTTACGTAAGAATATAAAGTTTTGAATTATAGTAAATCTTCAATGGGGCCCCGTTTTAGGCAGGGTCCAACCCCCAAACTGCACTCTTCTCGGGAGGGAGGGCCTGCGTGGGCCCTAGACAATGCCTTTAAGCATGGTCATAGGTTTTAACCTAGGAAAAAGAAATTTTGCATACTGGTAGACATTCGCCCCAACAATATTTTCAATCGGGTAGACCTCCGGATGTCTACCCAACAGGGAAAGATACCTCTGGGGAGGGGAACGCCATACCTTTTACGTAAGCACGCTAATTTTTTCATAGGAGGAGACGTTCACCCTAACTAGACTAAATAGAGGACTGGACCCCATAATTCACCCCTGTGCCATCCTAGTCAGTTATTTTATTTTCCCCTCACGGTATTCCAGAAATGGGTGCGGCTATCAAATATGACCGTTGTCTTTTCCACATGTATTTCTGCTGTTCTTCTTTTAACACTAGATTTCGATTCATTAAAAGCTTAAAAGCGAAACGGAATCCCAGAATACTTCGTCTACATGTCTATCACATATGTAGAAAGTCTTCTCTTAACTACTTAAACATATATAGCCTTTTACGTAACCAGTGTTATGTACTTTAATACTATTTTTGTTGCTTTCTTTTTGCTGGTGCCGGTCCATCCTCATCTGTTTGGTCGCAAGTAAGTAATTTTACTTCTTGGATCGTCACTCAGCTACCCTTCACTGTTGATGTTGTGTCTGCGTCTCTGTGTAGCATGTGATGTGCTGTGTTTCATTATGTGTGTTGTTTTATGTGAGCCTATTCTTCAAGCTGGGCATGTGTCATCTGTATTTATGCCCAACCCAAATCTAAGCTGATACTTAAGGAGAGCTGAATGATATCCTATTCTAAGCCTAGCTATGCGTTCTCGATCACCCCTATTTAAGGATACCTCTGATCGGTGGATGACGAGAGGGAAGCTTGTACTAGTGTTCGGACCAAGGTGTTGTACTGCCCTTTGTGTGTAGTGACTATGTAGGTATTTCTTCGTTGCTAGTGTAGGAATGTCTGGAAGTGAGATATCCTATCATACTGTTTTATAATATTCATTATGACCTAATAATACTTCATCATGTACAACTGAAAGAGCAGCCACTTCTCATTTTAACCTCAATCTACAGAACCACACTTTGTCCTCACTGCTCTGAATTCACGGCAAAATATTAACAACGTAATCTATTCACTAAACTGACTGTGGGGTATTTCTTCCTTGCACAATTATACAGTGACACAGACATTTATTTTCTCGAACTTTACTTTATTTAACAGCAAAATATATGTTTGCGAATTGTCCATAGAAATTCATGGAATGGAGGTAAGAATTATTGTAGCATATGCACAAAAGAAAGGAAAATAGCACATCACAAGTACCCTATAACTGACAAAGAGGTCTTTAAATCTCAGTAACATATAGAAAATCCATGCCACAAATCTGGCAAGAAAATGCTTAATAACCCGGACCCAAATAACTGACAATAAACTGTGTAAAAACACGGCATCGTAATTTATATAACAAAGCATGCAGTGTCACAGTGCCACATGACTTACCTTAAAGTGTGTAGTGATATGGTATCATATCACTGACAACAAAGTGTTTATTGACATGGTACCACGTAACTGACAACAAAGTGCGTAGTGACACGATGCCACATGACTGACAACAAAGTGTGTGGTGACACAGTACCACATGACTGATAATAAAGTGTGTATTGAAACCGTACCACATCACTGACAACAATTTGTGTAGCAATGCGGTGCCGCTTGACTTACAGTGAAGGTGCGGGGAGCAGGTGAGGGGGCAGGTGAGGCCGGAGTGGGACTCTCACAGCATGGAGCAGCAGCTGAGCACTGAGTGCCGACCCGCCTCCCACCGCCCTTATGTAAGCTCACCCAGCCATTGATCACCTCTCTCATCTGACGAGCCACTGAACACCTAACCTCTCACAACACCAGCCAGTGCACACCTCCCCTCTCACCACACCAGCTAGTGCACAGCTCCCCTCTCACCACACTAGCCAGTGCACACATTTCCTTTTACTACACCAGCCAGTAAACAGCTACCCTCTCACCTCACAAGCCAGTGAAAACTTCCCCTTTCATCACACCAGCAAGAGAACTAACACCCTTTCACCACGCCAGGCAGTGAACATCTACCGGAACACCACACCACTCAGTGAACATCTACCCTCTTCCTATACCAAACAGTGAACAAACACCCTCCCTCCACACCAGCCAGTGAATATCTACCCTCTCACTACACCAGGCAAGTGAATGCCTACCCTCTCACCAAACCAGCCAGTGAACACCTACCCTCTCACCACACCAGCCAAACATGCCAGGACATATTTTCCTCTCACCACACTAGCCAGTGAATACCTCCTTTTTTAACACAACCTCCAGGCACAACCAGTTCCCTGCTGAGGGTGGCCACCTTGACGTAATGGCGAGTCTTGGAGCCTGACTGACAGCGCCACGTACTCCGGATGTGTGCCTAACTTCCTTGGGTTCGGCATCTGTCGACCTCGTGGTCCAAACACTCCCCCTGCATCGCTGATAGAGGAGGCCTGCTGGTGATATTGCTCGTCCCTGCCCATCTTCCATCTTGGGCGGGGTTCTTGCCCTCCCTACCGTAATGCTGTGAAACGGGAGTCCTGGGGGTTAAGTGTTGCTGCATGATCCGTCCTGCAGCTAGCAGTACACCTCTTTGGTCCCCTATTCTGGCTAGACAGGTAGCCTGGTTGGGCCCGACCAGGTCAGTCAGGTGGTCACCTGTTGGCAGGAGTCAAGTGGACACTAGGTGGTCTTGTGGCACCTATCGTGCTGGTGTCACCTTTGTCTAGGCCCCCAAGTAATTACCTATGTATACTTCCTCGCTACCTCTGGGTTCGCCATTGGTGTTTTCCCTGGGCTCATGACCTTCCTTTGTTGGGCTCCGCACTGTGTGGAGGGGTGAGGAAAGGAAATAATGTTAACATTGTATGGCTTTGCGTCAAAATAATGCTGTTGACAACTCAGCATCAGTCTTTGGCCTGTCAGACACACCACCATCTCCCATTGCTATTCTAAAACCTTCCAGACCCCTGGGAACTATCCTTCTTTGCCCCAACATTCAGGTGGAACTGGGAAACGTTCACGTCGGATTGGTGCGGCTCTGGGGTTAGGCCCAGGTAAATGGGCCCTCTGTCATATATGAAATATGCTGTGGGTGAGTCAGTGCTAAATATTGCCATAATTGATTTTCACTGTGCCATCATTTCAGCTTGTGGTAGAGAACTTAAAATCTCTTCCATGGGCAATGAAAACATCCTTATGGAGGTTTCCTCCCCAGAAGAGAGCTCCTATTTACAGGCATTTACCTTTTGTTCAGCTAAGTTCATGCATTCCTCATGCTACCTTTAACCAATGAAAGGGTGTCATTTTTCCCCAGTGACCTCTGCTTATATTCAGAGGCATGATTGTTGCAGGAACTGCAATCTTCTGGTGTGGTGACTTGTAGCACCTGCAGAAGAAAATTAGTGGAATCCTAATCCCAACTCCGAGCTTGGTCCTGATATTTTACAAGATAAGCTTGCCTGCTGTAAAACTTGCTTGGCTGTCACTTCCTGTAAAGCCGTCTATGCCGACCCCAAACAGTGTTTCCACTGTCAAGCGTACAGACACGTTAGCCACTTTTGCAACCGTGCATTGAATGACCTTCATGATGTCTGTGTCTCCTCTGGTGAACCAAACCATACTGATGACTGTCTAGGACCCCTTCAGTGCTATCACTGTGGGGGTTCCCTGAAGTAAAGTAGGCTCTGACTTGCTTTTTTCAGCCTATGTTTACTTATGCTTCTGTCCTTTCTGGAGCACCTGAGTGCCATCCTGAACCTCAGAATTTGCCTCAGTTCATTCCACTGCCCACATCTCCATCTGGTTCTTTGCTGAATATTGTGCCCCAGGCTAGTAATGCATGTGAGGTAGATGTTCACCCACCCCCTTCTCAGACTGTTTCCTCACCCACATCGGTGGCTGATGGTTGGCCCACTTCCGTGGTGAAGGAGGATGTCCAAGTTGACAAATCTCCTTTTCCTGCCTTATCCAGTATACTCAAAATTCCGTATACATTGTAAGCGTTATTATGCTTCTTGAGAGTCCTCTGAGTGTGAAGACCATTCACCTAAAGTCTCTTGTGGAACCTTGTGAGGACCTCTGCTGTACCCCCTCCCAGGAGTCTATGAAGTCTAGCCAGGTGCAGGGTGAAGTTGGTGTTGTGCCAGTGGTCCAGCTCTCACCTTGGGATGGAATTGCACAGATCGCCGGTCTTTCATTTACACCACATAGGATAACTTCACAGGGTTCCGGTCCTGTAGACTGTACCACTGAAGCTTCTGATTGTGGCACTGGCGTGCCTTCTTCACCTAGGCTTGCCTGTAAGCTGCCTTCCATGTAAACAGTTCTTCCCGTTCAGAAGAAGAGTGTTGTACAACTTTCTTCCTCCTCGAGTTTGGTTTCAATGTGGTCGGAAGAATGTGCTGGTTTCAGGTGCCGAACAGTCCCTCTCTAGGCGTCATCCTAAGCATCAGTCCAAACCTGCGTAGTTGTCAGGGACATTGTAGCCCTGCACCTCTAAGGGGTTAAAGTAATTAGCTATGGCTAAACCTGTAAATGTTGCTCTAGAGTGGAACTACAGAGGTGTTAGAGCCAACTGGAAGAATCTTCAACTGCTGCTGTCCAAGTTTGGCCCCTTCTGTGTCTGCCTTATGGAAACTATAGGTTAGTTGGAAACAAGCCTCTTCCTGTTCAAGGAAGATATACAACATTCTACTCATTATCTCTTGTAGACTTGTTCTCGGAGTGGCTGCGCTATTCAGTGCCTTGCACATATACCAGTGCATTTTTAAAGCAAATCTCACTAGGCGACAGTGCTTGAATATCCAGGAGGGTTGTAGCAGCCGTACCAGTAAAACTACCTATTTTGGAAACATCTCCATTTTGTCTGTTGTGTGAACTGCCCCCCCCCCCCCACAATGCTTGGTTTATGAATCTTCTAGTGGTGCCAACAAGGCCCAACCTCACTGAAAAAGATCTGTCAGTCCTTTGACGTATATTTATTATGTTGTCATTCATGTTACTTTTTTATATAGGCCATCACTTTATGCAAGAAACAAGAGCCTGGTTAAACTTGTATAGTTTATTGTTCCTTGAAAAAAAAACCGCAGTTATAAAACAAAATATTAAGTATAGGTTAAACAAACTCAAAACGTGTACTGCAATGAGTAATGCAAGACATTGCACTTAGATATACGTAGATAATCCATTATTTCAAAATGATTTAATAATCTATCATCAAGTTAAACATAAAAAAATATTATAAAGAAATTAAATTACAACTTAGCACTTGCAAACACATTATATAAATAAATATACTGTCGCCCAGTAGTTTGAAAATTTTCGTACAGGGTTACTTTTTTCATCACTGGGAGACTTTTTGGTTGCCAAGTTATAATGTTAAAAAATGCACTACGATACTCTTCTGTATAGACCCACGCAGGTTGTGACCGTTCAGTTACACCTGCAGAGGACTTACATAATCTATACCCTTTACATACCACCCTCTGTACCTGTCTCACATGCCGATCTTGATCACCTGATTCGTTAACTTGCTAGGCCTTTTGTTCTCCTAGGTGACCTAAATGGGCTTTATGCTTTGTGGGTTGATACTCTATGTAACCTACGCAGTGACTGAAGATTTAGACCTGGCGACTCGATGCGTTCTCATGTACAGAATGGTTCTTAATCTGTTACTAATCTTACACTGGTCTCCCCTGAATATTCATTAGACTTTTTGTCAGACATTGCTTGACTTGCACAGCAGTGATCATTACCCTAATGTGATTATGGCTTCCAACTCTGTGCCAGCGGAGTGTGTACATTGCCAGTGTTTGGATAAGGCTGACTGGGCAGAGTTTGCAGAAGACTGTAATTTTGTCTATTGTGTTCCTATCTTTCAGAGTATTAATGACACAGAAAAATGTTTTACATCTACTGTATATCAAGCCGGTTTTTCCTCTATCCCTCGAACATCTGGATGGTTTCGCAGCAGACCTGTGCCTTGATGAAATGAGGAGTGTGCTTTGTCCAAGAGAGTCTACAAAACTGTTAGTAGAAGATATTGGAGAAGTACAGATGCTGTCTTTCTATGAATTCAGTTTAAGGGAGCTCATGCCCATTATCGGTGGGCACTGAAAGACTCAAGTGGTACCTTGTGAAGAACCTATGCCTCGTCTGTTGCCTCATCGACACCTTTAGCACTGGTCTGAAAATGAGGAAAATAATGGGCAAGTATCCACGTTCTCCTCTCCTGATACTTAAAATCCAGGAGTCTTCTGTATCCAACAACTCTGAGGTAGCTTCAGCCCTGGCTTAGAACGTTTATAATGTTTCTCAGTCAGATCCCACCAAGCCATTTCGCTGTTTTAGCAATCAACAGGAGAAGTTCAGTATATGCTTTTTGTTACCCTCTGTGACTAGCTTGCTGCTCTCCAACAGCATAGTGACTCTTGTTCTAAACCTGATTACAATTGTGATGTTATGATTTGCCATTTGCCATATGATTCTTCATTGTTTTTATTAGATCTCTGTAATTTGATATGGAAGGTGATTATAGTCCTCTCATTTTTAATGTCACTAATTATTTACTGTTTGTTTGATGTCTTGTGTGTGCAGACATTCTGAGAAGTTAGCTAGAATGAGGCTCGTTTGGTATCCTTCACAAAGTCCCCGCTGCAGGGGGTCACCTTGACGTGGTGGCAGGGCTTGAAGCGTGGTTGGCTGTACCTCCTACTTTGGAGTCATGCCTACCTTTGTCAGGTTCGGCATTTATCGGCCTCGTGGACCAAGCACCCCCTACATCACTAGTGGAGGAGGCCTGCTGGTGATGTTAGTCCCAGCCCGTTTGCCATCTAGGATGGGACTGTTGCCTCCCCACATGTTTTCCGTGCGTGGTGTCCCGTAATGCTGGAAGACTGGAGTCCTGGGGGTTGAGTGATGCTGCACGGTGCACCCTGCAGCTAGCCATACACCTCTTTGGTCCCTTATTCTGATTAGATGGGCGGACTGGTTAGTCCCAACCAGGTCAATCGGTTGGTCATGCATTGGCTAGGGTCAAGTGGGCACTGGGGGGCCTTGTGGCTCCTAACGTCCTAGAGTCAATCTTGCCCAGGTTTCCTGGTGGTTACCCACGTATACTCTCCCGTTACCTCTGGGGTCGCCAATGATGTCGTCCCTGGCGTACGTCCTCCCATTGTTGGACTCCATGGTGGGTGGAGGGGTGGGGGAATGGAGGTTTGTGTAGGTTACATGGATTTCATCAACGACGAATTGGCCGCCACCCCGAAGCCATGACCTTCTGACATGCCTCAGGACATTGCTACAAAATCAGTCTCTTGTGGTGACCCTGTATCCTTATGAGGCATCCAGTGAACATCGACCTCCATTTAAGGGGTACCATTCTCGTCCCATGTGATTTGCCCAGTCTGTATCTGACATATGTGAACAACAAGAGTCGTGTGTTAAGTTTTTGGTTGCGCGCTCCAAGGAAGGGGTGGATTTGAGTAGGTGTGATGTGTTCAATCTGCATGGAGCGCTGGAAAGGGTCTGTGGTAAGTCCCCTAAGGTTGTTCCTTAAGCTGATGGTAGCTTGCGTCATTATTGCCAGAGAACTGGTGATGTATTGTGAGGCACGACTAACAAGTGAACTTGCTGACCAACATGTTGTAAAAGTGAAACGAATTAAGAAGAAAATGGGTGGTGACCTAGTTCCAACGCCAATGCTGATCGTAACATTTGACCTTGTCCGTGTTCCTGAAATTTTGACGACTGGTTGGTATCGTTATCAAGTTAGGGAGTATTTTCCTATGCCAAAGAAATGTTTTCACTGCCATCATTATGGTCGCATTGGTCAGTCCTGCCAGCGTCTAGACCTTCCCTTGCCTCCAGTGTGTGTTTCCCATGGGATGGACGTTCATGAAGGAAAGGATTGCGTTGGTCCTGAGTATTGTGTTAACTGTGGTGGTAGCTACGCTACATCATCTATGTCATATGATAGGTACAGATTTGAGAAGGAGGTTTTGTCCCTAAGTACCAAGGAAAGGCTGAGATTTTCTGAGGCAAAGGATTATGTACGATCTATATTTGTTCACCAAGGAGTTGCATTTGCTGCCGCGCTCTCCAGGTCGACTCCAAGCGTCTCCTCTAGAAATACAACTTCCAAGCTGCAATCAACAACACTGTCAAGGCTTCATTACGCCCTTTTGGGAAATAGTGCTTCGCCGCTTCACGGAGCTGACACTCGCTCATTATTGACGCCACTCCAACCACTACCTCATTCTCTGCTGATGTGGTGTTTCAAACTGCAGATCGTTTGAAGCCCCAATACCACCTCAGGAATCATTTGGGAGGTTTGTTCGGCCGCAGCCATCACTTCCTCCGGCAGAACACAGCCATGCTTCTCCACGGCAACACCTCCCCTCCAGGTACACCTGTTAGCTGTTCTCTGAAGCACAAGTTCCGTTGGGCTGGAGCTACTTCTCTGTTACTGTACAGTAAAACAACCTCAAGCACCAGGTATAATTCACCTCTCTCGCTCTGCTCTATACCCTCTTAGTACTGTTGACTGGGATTAACCTTATTGTGCTTTTGTAGAGAGAGTGTGACGGAGGAGATTACTGTTACGTGCCGGGGATTTATTTACTTGTTAAATGTCTTGTATATATTGTCTTATATATATTAAAGTTGAGATGATTTTCCCGTTTGTTTGTCTTCCCATTTACTGCCTTCCAAGCACCATATCTCGATACCTGAAGGCGGAGACGAGAACGTGGGTCTCTCGCCCCTCTGCCTTCACATACGTGGTGCAGTGAGAACAAGGTTTCACTCCTTCACTGTGCTACTTATAGATTTTGTCAGCCTTTTGTGTGAAGTGGTGAGGTTTCAGAGCCAGTAAATTATTACCTACTTGCCGTGTGTATTTAATGCGTGTCTAAGGTACATTTTTTTTCTTTTCATTGTCTGGGTGTTGTCGAGTTCCAGTTTATTTTTCTAACTTTGTTGTTGTTTTGTGTCCCAACTATACCATCTAATGCCTGTAATTTGAGTGTTAGTTTGCTTCTTATTCTTGTTGGGGATCTTGTGGAAGGTTTTGTTTTGAATGGGTTATTTTGGGTTTTCTTTTTGTTGTAGTCTTTATTGTTGGATATAAGGGTCTTTATACTTCCGTGTGCTGTCTTGTATTTTATCTTCATTTTCTTTCTATTGAGTATTTATTAACCCCTTAACCGCGGGTCGTCACTTTCGTGATGGTCGGGTGCAATGCATCATACCGCGGAGCTTCTCTTGAGTGACTGTGCTATTTTTAATTCCCCTGGGCTTTCAGGTGGTGGCTTGTATCATCTATCAGCACTGCTAATGTCCAACAATTGTCAGAGCTGCTAATGTCATCAGTACTCCCATCCATTGTTGACAATTTAGCCATTTTCCCCCATTCTAGACTCCCCTCCCTACCTCCCCTCCATTACCCTCTCTTGTTGTCTGCTCAGCCGCTCTGCGCTAAGTAAATCTTCCCCGGATTTTTCCACTGCTTTCATCCA
>JAGKTI010018549.1:0-17624 GCA_018397915.1 Birgus latro | reverse complement strand
TGTAGAACCACTGACTGCTGTTGGCCTGTTTGAGATGGTGAACTTTATCTGGGTAGTACCGTTTCTTAGCTGACTTTATCTCCCTGATGACTCTGTTCCTGACACCTCTGTAAAGGACAGGATCTGTGTGGTATAGCCTGTCCCTTTGGTGGAGGAGGCGTTTGATGCGGGGTGACATCCAGGGGGCGTCGTTGGGGTGCACTGCAACGCTCCTGACGGGGAAATAGTGGTGGTATGCCTGCATGCTGGTGTTGACATAATTCTCCCACTTGATGTTCACGTCCTCTTCTTCTATCACCTCGGTCCAGGGATGGTGGGTGATCCATTGCCCAAACTCTCTCAAGGCTGAGTCAGGCATGGGCCGGTAGGATCGGGTGACAGCTGATACCGGCACTCGGGTGGTAGGTGCAGGCCTCCAGAGGACGGTGAGGTGGTTGCTGCGCCCTATGGGGGGGAGGGGCTGGGGTGGGTGGTACTGGGGACCCAGGTCAGACAAGATAAGGTCGAGGGTTGTCTGGTCATGGGTAGGGAAGTCCACGACCTGGGTGAGGTTCAGCTGGTGTTGAATGTTGCTGATATCCAGGCGGTTAAAATCCCCACAGATAACAAGCCTTGCCGCCTGGTATCTCACCCTGAGAGCGTCAGCAGTGTTGATAAGGTGGTCTGAGAGCAGCTGTGCCGTGGCCGCGCGTGGAGGGTGATACACAACACAGACGATGATGGAAGCTGTGTTGCGGGGGTGGGAGGGGGGTGTCACTCTCACCCACAGTGCTTCCACGCCGTCAGGCACATCAACACTGAGTAGTGAAGGACAGAGGGCACTGCGGCAGAACAGCGCAACACCTCCCCCTCTACGTCCCGTCCTAAGGTGGTGGAACAGCTGGTAGTTCTCAATACTGCACACCTCAGGCACTATTTGCCACACCTCCGTGATGGCCACAATGTCCGCATTCGACTCACGCACTGTCACTGTCAGCTCATCCACTTTGTTTGCCAAGGATGTTACGTTCGAGAGGAGGAAGGATGGGAGGCTGTACCAAACACGCGGCACTTCAATAGAATTATAATCCCTCGCCTTTTTCACTTTCTGCTTCCTCCTGGTGGCAGTGTGCACTGGTATAGAGCGCACCAAGCTCCTTCCGCCCCGTGAACCCCGGCTGTGAAACAATTTCAGGTTTTTCAGCCGCTCAATCACATCACTGGGCGGGTAACCGGACCCTCGCTTGTAGCTTCGAAGTTCACTGGGTCGGTATCGCAGTGTAGGAATGCACATTGTTTTAGTAATCACCAGACCACTCGCTTGTGCTACAGTTAGACCGCGTATTGTCTTAGTCTAAGTGAGAGGGGCTGGGGAAGGGGTCAACAGGCTGACCCTGGCGGCTCGGGAGCGCCTGAGTACTCGACCTTCCCCGACGAGGTCAGGTGTGTGTGTGAAAGTTTTAATGCACGTTATTATAAAATGCGTGCTGATTATCTAACATTAGAGTTTGCTAATTAAAGAGCAAGATAATGTCATCTCTTACTATTTTTTCGTAAGTTTTGGATGGTATTGGCACTATGTTTCTTGAGCAGCCATTTATGTCGTGTTTTTCATCGCCTTCTCTTTCAAGGCAGGCTTCCATCGACTAGGGACTTTCCATTGATTAGATACTGTACATTCAACTAATGAGTTATTGAATATTATAGGCATCGGAAAAGCTAACTATAATGTTCACGCAGAATGGGAGGTGATATTTGCTTTAGGCCAGTTGACTATAATATTCACGCAGAATGGGAGGTGATATTTGCTTTAGGCCAGTTGACTTGTTTGGGTCATGTTTCTGAATATAGTTGAACACATATCCTGTGACTCCGTTCATTGACATCTTATCATCTGGTTCAAAGAAACCCGATTGAGGGATGGAAATTCCTTTTATGAAAACACTGTGAAAGCAGGCATTCAGAACTGATGTTACTGTTTGGTAATCGTGGACGAGATCACCCTCCGAGCTTAGTAGTTAGCTGATGGGATACTTTATACTTTTCACACTACGTACATAATGAAAAAATAGTTTTGCGTCATAGTCTCGTTCAGTTTTCCACATAATTGCATATTGCCACTGTAATTTGAAATATTCTGTACTGCAAACGTGCTTTCCTGTACGTTAATATTTTTTATAGGCTCTTCTCTTCGGCATCCAGGGAACTCACTATATTTGTGTGAATATTTATTCAGGTAAATGTTGCTTAATTTTGGGCTCGATATAAATAAACAGATTAGTGAAGATTTCCCACATTTCTATGGCATTACCCACCTGTTGTTACTGAATCCAGTTGGCGTTGGCAATATTGTTTCCAATATCATCGAAGTTGACTCTTTATAAATATATAAATTAAGAGGCTATTTGTGCTGGTCTTACATATCACACAAATTTATTAGATCACTTTAAGCTGCTATGGTAAGGTCGATGATATTACTACCACTCGCCGGTATAATCACTGTCTGACTTAAAAATGCATCATATATCAGTTCTGACAACCTGGTCCCTTCTTTGTCTGCACACATGTTTCCAGTCAATATTAGGATTATTAAAATTATTCAAAATAATGCAGTCCTTGTTTACCAATAATGACTTTGTTTCATCTTACAGTAATTTATCAGTTTCCTCATTTAACTTGGACGATCTGTTTACTACACCGAAAAGAATGGGTTTGTTACTCTCGGTGAAATTTTTGACGTAACAAAAACTCGCATGTTTCAAGATTCAGTTAATGATCTAAATTACATTTATCTGATTTTTAACCCGTCAACTTCGCCATTATGATTTAAAGGACTTCTATGATGTGCAAAATACTGATTTTCGAAGTTTCTAGTATTCCATTTCTGTTCTTACAGACTGATAGGAAATGTAATGAGATAGATATGTCTGAATTTTTAGGCCATTTTGTGCAATGATTTAGTATTTAAAGTTACACTGTCATTTTAATGGAAACCACTTTTAGGGATATGAGATAAAAAAGGGTAAGTAACTGCTAAGGTAAAACTAGATACCTCCATCTGACTAGCTAATGAGCTGCTGCCCACAGTTAGTGCCAACACAAAGTAGAGAAAATATTACTTATGGTTCAACTTCAGTGATGTACACAGCAGTCGAGCACTTGGCATTTTGGATTGTAACTCACAGTTCTTGGGGTTAATGTATGTTATAACTTTTCCACTGAGTTTGTGAAGTCAAGATTATCCAAACATTTTATAGTTATGTAGGGATACTTCTCTAATAAGATACTTGTCATGAGAATTTATCATGAATGGTAGTTGCATAAGTGGTTAATCTGTCTCCCTTTCAAATAATATTTCTCACATCCATAACCAGTACATAATATTCATAGTGGGAATGGATATAGCGGGGCTGTGAGACTCTCTAAAATTAGCCTTAGTTAATAATAAAATTCTCAGTCGAGATGGCAACACTCAGAGTCACAGATTTTGACTCTCCTACCCTCCCCACAAATCTCCTTATTATCTACCTGCATCTGAGTTGTGGTCAGATCTACCTGGCTCTGCTGGTGATCTTGTCAACTCGCCCTTCCACCACTGGTCTCTGGGATTGGTTTGTTCACATCTATTCCACTGCCTGTCCCTCTTTCAGCCTGTATAGTACTACCTGAAGCATACCCAGTACTGTCATCTGGAACCCTACCTAACCTATGTTTTCCTCCCCTATTGAGGTTAAGGTTGCATCTACCATACAAACT
This sequence comes from Birgus latro, assembly GCA_018397915.1. Classification (NCBI taxonomy): domain Eukaryota; kingdom Metazoa; phylum Arthropoda; class Malacostraca; order Decapoda; family Coenobitidae; genus Birgus; species Birgus latro. The sequence continues at coordinate 13,889 of JAGKTI010018549.1, read as the reverse complement.
CCTGTCATGGCAAAAATGGTCTCAAATCTAAACAAACGTCACACCCTACTTTGAACACAGACCTTATACTCTACTATTGACTCATATAATTCCACTAAGAGATACAGAACCAATACCACAAGCATTTAATTTCCTACTTCAATCCTCCAACATCCTAATAAGGCCCCTATTTTTCCTAAGTAAATCTTGGTAACAGAACACAAGCATTTAATTTCCTGCTTCAATCCTCGAACTTCCTAATAAGGCCGTTATACTTTCAGAGTATATAATCCTACCTATCTGAAGCTACATTTTCAGTTACTATGACAGCTATGCCCGAGTCATCTGAAGAGTTGCTACGTCACCTCTCTCAGTCATCTCCTGTATCCTACACCAAAGAAAGCAAAAAAGCTTGCTCCTAGAACCCTTAGCACAAAACTCCTTCAATGTTCTCTTCCAAGTATGCAGCTAGACTTATCTTGCACTTCATTTTCTTGAACATGAAACATCTTCCTAATCATTACACTCATATCCTTGTTAGCTTTCTTAGTCTTGTACCCTTTCTTGACTGTCTGGAACCCACTACTATCATCTCTCCTGATCTCAACCTTAGCTACCTTAGTTTCTAAGCTGTCTACCTTGCCTAACTTTTATGTTTCTACTTCCTCCACATAAACAGCCTTAGGACTCTCCATCTCAGCCTCATTCTCTCAATCTTTGAACCTGTCACTTAACAAGCCAATTGTCTCACTGATTTTCCTTAATCCTAAACAGCACATTTAATTACCTTCTTTCACCCGGAAGTTCCTAAACTTCTTACAACACATGTAACAGGAAAATTGTTGGGCAGCTGCCATCTTAAGGGGGGCTTGGGAGAGCTGTGAGCAGGTCTTTGCCCGATTAGGTCAGAATTGCATTGTTGGATAAATTGTGCATGAATGATGCAAAGGTATTCGTTCTTCATTGTATACTTGAAGATCGGGTTGATTAACCCGTCACGTCCCAACCGATTTCCCATCTCCGATATCCCCCAGTCCCGAGAAATTTCGTTTTTTTTTTTTTTTTTTTTTGCTCAAACCTTCGCTTTTGTTGAGAAACCTCAAAAATTCATAGAGAAATCGCCCTCCTGAGCTTATAAATGTTGCTACAGGTGACAGTCAGCCTTAGCTTTTCATTCTCTCTCAGGGTACCTGGCTTCAAAGAAAACAAACTATGGGAGGGTTAACTAATTCAAGCCACTTTAAATTACGTATTTATTTATTTATTTATTTGGTACGAATTTATTTGTAGTACAAGACTATATTGGTTTTCACACAATAATATAGGCAATATAAGCATTGTTCAGTCACCAAACACATCCACATAAGGCACCTTCCTTTACAACATTACCACCTAATCACTTCTGTTTGTTTCTTGCTCTAGCTTCTTTATTTCATTGTCCTCTACCTCAGGAATCACTTTCACCGTGAATTTCATCATTGGAGAGACCATGGCACGACATGCCTTTACTGGCCAGGTCACTGCTAACAGGTGAATTGCCAGGTGTGAGGGGAGGGGGGGAGACGGGGTCAGGTGGGGCCAGGCAATATCCCCACTTGACAGCAGGTAGAGGAAGTTCTTCCACATATGCCTACCAAAAATCACCCGTGAAACTTGAAAAATGTGCAAATGACTGACCTTGCAATTGCATAAAACGTACGAGTACGTCGATGGGTGTCACCGTGACAAAACACTGCAACGTACTCGTACGTCGACGGGACGCCTCGGGCTAATGCAGGGCTAAGACATAGCTAAGTCATGAGAGTAAGTATGTAGTGAGCAGGTGGATGGATAGCTGGGTGAAAAAAGTAGTTGGGTAAATCGAAAGGAAACTGATAAGTTTTTGACAAGTGAAGATAGGTGTGTGGGTATGTGGATAGCCTTGTGGGTAAATATGAGACTTTGGGGAGAATAAGTAGATATATAGGCCCATTGCCCTGAAGCGCTTACCTGTTGCAATGACTTATCTCTAAGAATTAATGAAAAGGCAGCATTTGGGTAGAACCGTGTTTTGTCAGTTATTCAGTGTATTTCAGGAATATATTACTGAAAACATAGCTCTGACGAAAGACAGTGGGACGTACTCAACAAACAGGGAAAGGGAAGAAGAATGGAAGAAAACAGAGGAAAAGAACCCGAGGAGACTGAATTTCAAGAAAAAAAATAAAAAATGAGGTCATACCGGTGTGTGTGTGTGTGTGTGTGTGTGTGTGTGTGTGTGTGTGTGTGTGTGTGTGTGTGTGTGTGTGTGTGAGAGAGAGAGAGAGAGAGAGAGAGAGAGAGAGAGAATCCCTTTGTCATCCTCAGTGATCACTCATTAAATTTCTTTTCATTTAATCCATCCACCACTCACGAAAACCTCCCATGTTTAATGCCGAGCTCAGGTGTTTAAGATGTTTCAAGTGGACAAAACTTCCCACACTTGTAAGGGATCTAAAGCCTATGTCCCACTGTCAGGAACTTTCCCACAACATGCCACGATCTTCATGTCTTCGTGTGTCGTCATGAGTAACATGGCGTGACTTAGTGATGACGTAGCACTGACGTGGAGAACTTGGTCATTCTTCGTGGTTCTTGGCACACTACGACAATTTTTGGAATGTTCAAAAATTGTTGGCGTTGGTGTCGACTAGGAGGAGAACGTGACATGTCGTGATGGTAACGTCATTTGTCTTTGCTGTGACTTAACGTATCTTATCGTGTCTTAGCTTGTCGTAGGTGTGACCTGATGTGTTGTAGCAATAACTTGGAAATCGGATCCCAAGGACCTGCCACGACACAAATCGCACCGAAGATCCCGGCCATCATCATGTATTGTCATGAATCCTGATAATCTTAGCGGTGACTTAGCGGTTCCATAGCATGTCGTAGCATGTCACGGCGATGTCTTGGCATGTCTTTGAGTCGAAGTGACCATTATTTTTTTACTCGCCCCATCCCGGCAAACTTTTTTAGCTAACCCACCCCCAGATCCGGCAAATTTTCAACTTGTCTTTTTTGGCTCAAACCTTCGCTTTTGGTGAGAAACATCGAAAATTCAGCGAGAAAGTGCTCACCTGTAATAAGAAATGCAGTAAACAGGTAAGAGACCCCTCGCCTGACTACCGCTTTCTATGATGCACACTTCATAAAAGACACTCCCTATGCGAGGGAAACTTTACCCAAACCACTCAGACTTAGTAATTATTTATTTATTTGGTACAAATTTATATGTAGTACAAGAGTATTTTGGTTTTCACACAATAATATAGGCGATATAAGCATTGTTCACTCACCAAACACATCAACATGCTGCACCTACCTTGGCGATGTTACCTCCTCCTTACGTCTGTTCATTACTAACTCTGGTGCCACGTAATCTCTGTCCTCCACATCGGGAATCACTTTAGCCTTGAGTTTCATCTTTGGAGAGACTGTGGTGCTACGTCCCAGGTCATTGTTAGCAGATGAGTTGCAAGAAAATGGTGCACCCCCCGAGGGGGGGATTACACAGGGTCAGGGACTGTTGCTACCTGCCTGGGAGTAGAGGAAGGTCTCCCACATATGCCTACCCAAAATCTCCCGCAAAACTTAAAAAATGTGAAAATGACAGGCCTTGCAATTGCATGACGTATGATGGACGTCATCGGGAGTGAGAGAAGGGTTAGGGTATGACGTGCATTGTACGTCAATGGGACGGGGCGGGTTAACTGAGGGATGATCGTAGTGTGTCGTCAGGATAACGTGATGCTTCTGTAGTGTGTTGTGGTATGTCACAGCAATGTCTTTGTGTGTCTTAGCACTAATGTGACTGTGTCGTGAAATGGCCGTTTAGGCTTGCCGTTTGAGGTATGATCGTGGCATTTCACCAAGATCATACCTCGAGGGTAAGATTATGGTGATTGGGGCCGTTCTTGAAAACGAACTTGAATATGTCCCATTGTCAGGAACTTTCCCATGACACCACGACCTTCATGTCTTCATGTGTCACCGCATCTCATCATGGGTACTGTGGCGTGACTTAGCAATGATGTAGCGCTGACGTGGAGAACTTGGTCATTCTTTGTGGTTCTTGGCGCACTATGAGAATTTTTGGAATGCTCAAAAATTGTTGCCGTGGACGCCGACAAGGAGGAGAACGTGACATGTCGTGATGGTAACGTCATTTGTCTTAGTTGTGACTTAGAGTGTCTTGACATGTCTTGGCTTGTCATAGATTGTCATTGCTTGTTGTTAGGTGTGACTTGACGTGTCGTAGCAATAACTTGGAGATCGGATCCTGAAGACCCACTACGTCACGTGTACCTACGACAGTTATACCTAAGACACGCTACGACAACTTACGACACGCTACGTCAGCATGTTGTACCTTGTCGTAGCTTGCTGTAGCAGGTCGTGTCATCGTCATGCCGTGACGTACAGTCAAAGTGACCGTTATTTATTAACTGAGGATCGTAGTGTGTAGTCAGAATAACGTGAAGCGAAGCTTCCGTAGGGTGTCGTGAGATGGCCGTTTAGGCCTACCGTTTGAGGTATGATCGAGGCATTTCACCAAGATCATACCTCGAGGGTATGACCGTGGTTCTCGAAGATGAACTTGAATACGGGACACGGGCTTAAGTCTTAAAGGCGATGGTCAGGAAGCTAAAGTGAATGTGTGTACCTAAGACGTACACTAACGGTCTATAGTTCCTCCTGCCTTATACCCATCTACATGCACAAAAGTTCCCTACATGTTCACTGCGCGGAAAGGAATCCGTGCCGGTGAGTTTCTTCCGATTAGGGAAGGCTTAATTACTAGCCATTAGTGTGTCTAGTCGCCAGACAGCCATGAAGAAATAGGGAAGTGGGGCTTTCTGTCTATGTGATCAATGTCTGAGTTTAGCTGGCGTTGCAACTACTGCATTTTAGCATAGCCTATTGCAAAGATGCCTTCAATAGTATCTTGTGAGATAACATGATCTTGGAAACTATGGCAAACGCTGATGAGGTCTGTCTCGACCAATCAAAAGGACTGAAGTCCTGCAACACCATATGAGGACATCAGAATTATAAAGATAATATTTTCCAGTATCACTCACCACCTGCCCGTACAGTTTCCATACATGTCTTAGGTTCTGAAGTAATTACACAGGACTGGCTAAGCAAGATAGCATTTGGCGTCAACAGTTTGTATACAATGCAAATGATCGTTAGGCTTTCACTGTTCGCAGTCGTGCAGCCTAAACCATTGGTAAATCTTTGAGTGAGAGTTTATGTATTTTCTGAGCTTCATTCCAGACATCACATTAAGGCTTTCAGTCTGGGATGTATTTGTTCTGTTACTCTTGGTAAACTGTAAGGTTAGGGAGGACGTTAGTGAATGAGGTTATTGTAGGATATATCTAACCTTCAGTTCGAAAAATCCAACTTAAGGTGAATAAAATAGGTTGGAGAGAGGAAGAACAAATTCAAGAATATGTCACCGGAGTGAAGGGATTAAGAAGCGAGTATATTATTAAAGCATCCATAGCCTTCGATTGCTGGAATAAAATACAAAGCTCTTAATTCTCGGGAAGAAAGTAAATCTAGATAGGATTAAACATTCTATCTCCAATAAGACCTGTGAAATTATGTAAGTTTGTACAACCTTAGCCGTACTAAATGGAAAGTGAGAGGTTGACTAGGGAAGAATAAGAGAGAAGAGGATGGGTGGAGGAGATAGAGACCAAGAACGAAATTGGAAATACAAGGTGCAAAGGTATATAAGAGAGGGTGGTGTGGCGTGGAGAGAGGTGTTCTTATTGAGTAGGTACAGAAACTCTCAGAGGGCCATTTGTTGAGGCAGCCTTTCACATGATGAGGCGGACATGTAGAGGTGTATGGAATGTAGGACTGCTGGGCCTTGATAGCAGGTTGTGACGCCCATACCCAGAGTCGGACACATAAATAAAAAAATAAAAAATAAAAATAAAAAAGACAAACTGATAGACTCACAGATAGACAGACGAATAGACAGTTACGGACAGGCACGTAGGTAGAAAAGTAGGTAGACAGACGCAAACAGATAGATCCGGACCACTACAAAAAGGGAGGGAAAAGTTTTGTGTACGGGATGAAGTCACACACACAGACCATTATTTTCCCATCCAGCGACGGGCACATCGTTATTTCCAGCATGCCTTCTTTTACACTAGTATTTTGTCAAGTTATATCCTCTCTCCAACCAACGTTTTTTATTTACTTTACCCTGATTTTTGGAAGTGTCTCACATATCTGTTCTTTTTCGTACTCACTTTTCACGGCCTGTTGCTATTCTCTTTCTCTCAGTCATTTGGAAGTCGTACTTTTCGTCCACTATGTGCTTCTGAGTATCGTGTATGATATATCAAATTATTTGGGGTTCTGTCTTCATACGCTCACCATCGTGAAGAAATCTTACACATTAACATGAATATCCTTGACTCCTTCGCTCTTTATCTTATTACGCTCTCTCTCTCTCTCTCTCTCTCTCTCTCTCTCTCTCTCTCTCTCTCTCTCTCTCTCTCTCTCTCTCTCTCTCTCTCAGCTACACCCGGATGCACAGTACAGATCACCAGAGCGAAATTCCGTATTTCTGAGATATCCTGCAGACTGAGTTATTTAGCAGGCCAGATGTGTCCCAGCAGTGTTCAGGATAATTGTCATATTTTTATCCAGTAGGGGAGTGGGGGGGGCCCAAGCTCGAAAGAAGACAGTATCTGCATAAAGTCAATTCTCTCAAAAAAAAAAAAAGTTGGTGAGGAGTTCAATATCCGGCACCAGCGAATATTGGAGTGGCAACAGCTTGTCCAGCACATCACGTTGGTGGAATCGGCAGTTGGTGGGTTTTACAGAAAGATTCAGAGACACTCCTACTCAGTAACATTTCGGAGAACTTTGCTGTTAGATTTACTTTTATGGAATGAACTGAAACTGAAAAAGCTGGTGGTTTATCATCGATTGTTGTTTATTTTTGCATTAAATTGTTGTTCTTCAAATACCATATGTTGGGTAACTCATTCCTTTTCATGTTGCTTCTTAATATTTTAGTTTCTGCCGAACTGGGACACACTGTACCTGATGTACATCAATACGTTAATGATGGTGTACTGCAATGATATTTGATGTTATTTCCTGGACTCAGTGGAAGTGTTTTCTATTTATTATAATAACTAGCACAATGTTCAGTAAATGTACTACTACTACTACTACTACTACTACTACTACTACTGCTACTGCTGCTGCTGCTGCTGCTGCTGCACTAGTACTACTGCTGTTAATGCTACTATTGAAGTAGCAGCTTCAAGTGATAACACTACTATGAATGCAAGAAAAAGAACAAGAGAAAGAAGGAGAACAAGAAATTGAAGTACAGCAGCAGCAGCGCAGCAACAACAACAAAACAACAACAACAACATTCTTAATAATGGTAATAATAATAATAAAAAAATAATAATAATAATGACAGCAGCAACAATAATACTAATCATCATCATCATCATCAGCAGCAGCAGCAGTAGCATGACCATCGTTTTCATCATCATTCTCATCATTTTGACTTCCTTCCCCACACCTTGGTGGGGTAACTGAATGAAATTATTCCATATATCTTGAAGCCGTACGAACTCGACATAAGGCGCCGAAGAAAAAAAATCTTGCATACTAAAATAGAAAAAATCAATATCTCAATGAAAAAATATAACCAAATTCTACAAAAAAGTAAATATCAATTACCTATAAAAGAGGTAGGAAACCCACGTCTTTAATAAACCCCCAAACATCCGTCAGATAACAAGAGGCTCCTCCAAGCACCGAAGACATACAGAAGGCACCATCCATCGCCCTATGCCTGTGGAAATATCTCTGACTCGGACACTCGACCAGCAGTAAGGGGAACAATGCAGTCATCACAATATGGCTGAGTCCCACCACATATCAGGAACCCATGAGTAAGTGGTGAGTGAACAATGCGAAACCGGGCAAATGCCACCTCCAATCGCCGAGACATGGAGGAGAGAACCCTAGGGATCACTAACCTCTGAAAAAATATTTAATTTATTATGAACAACAGTATCCCACTATCTCTGCTGACTTCAAGGAGGGTGTCATATCAGAAGCAGGAAGCAGGTATTTAGCAAGGGGTCGTCGAGATAACGCGGTTTTAGCTAATGAATCCGTCTTCTCAATGTCCTCCACACCAATATGCGCAGGAACCCAACAATACTAGACAAGCTTACCACGCCCTAGTATCATGTAATGTCACTCGAGAACGGCAAGGCCCAGAAGATGAGCTGACTTAAAGGGTTTAAGGCCGAAAGGGCGCTTTGAGAAACACTAAAATTTGTAAATGAAGTCTCCTTGCGATAAATTCAGCTAAAGAGCTAGAATGACAGCAGTCAGTTCCGCAGTAAAGGTGGAGGAATCTAGGGGAAGACTGTCTCCCCTCACGAAATTTAGGAAAACCACCCCAAAGCCAACACCAGTGTCTGACTTCGAACCATCTATATGCACAGGGACGGTGTCTGTGAACTGACGAATGTTCCAAAAATAGCTGATACCGAGCTAGAGAAGAGACAGACTTGGTATCTCCAATATCTCTAAACACCTACACCTCTCAAAGGAACTGTGGAGCAATCCTTGAGACCTAAATCCCCATAATCTGTCTGACCCTGTACCCAAAGGGATGCGGAGTGCGAGAAGGAAAATCATAATACTGGAGAAATTATTGTTGTGGCCTACAAACAACAGTAAGTGAGTCTGGCACACGCCCCATACGGTTCCAGCAACGAATGATTAGTGGCCTGTGCGGAAGGTCCAAGGGAGACACACCAGCCTTCACCAACAAGCAAAGAATCGAGGAGGATCTGAAAGCACCGATGGAAAGATGCGAATCAGCATGATGCACGAGATCAAGGACACTAAGCCGCAGCATAGTAGCCGAGGGGTACTCCTCGCGTTTGTTTTAACAAACCTCTTCACTCCCCCCGTAACTGTCTGAAGAGAAAGTAGCTTCAGAATTATTATTGTCCCATCTCTCAGGGACAAAATAAAGATGCCACTACTTCCGTAGAAAGGATGGACGAAGTGTAATTTGCGTGGGAAACTCAACCTATGTGTGGAGGCGGGACAACTTAACCAAAGGCACTATGTCCGGGATATTTGCATGCAGTGTTAACCTGTGAAAGCTTTAAGAGCCGTCAGGAACAAACGTATCAATAAACAGAAAACGGAGGCTTAGATGAACCAAGGAAGAATAAGGGAATGCTAAGTAAAAGATAAATGTAGTGAGAAGCGGGTAGAAAAACGAGGTGGAAAAAAAACAAATAATTGAATGATTACGTCTGGAATCGGAGGAGAAGAGATGTTTGGAATGTCGTAAATATACCGGAACAAGGTGTGACAGTGTTCACAGAAGTGGAGCCAAGTGAGGGACAGACACGCATCCCGAGGGACGGGCAGAAAAAATGAAATACAGGAAAAGCCAGAAAGACAGGCAGAAAATTTGAGCTTACTGGGCGAGAATCATCAGGCTTTAATTTGTTGTTCTTAAACTACTCAGCCAGGCGACTCTTTTATATTTTATAATTATCAAAGTCTGATGCTCTCATTCAGCTTCGGAAAATGGAATTCTTGACGATAGTAGACTTTTCTCCAGAGGAGGTATCCGGTAGTGAGTGATCCCCGACGGCCGTCTGCCAAGGGACAGTGGGCCCCAGGTCTCCCACCACAAACCATTGGATACGGTCAGTTTTTTACCAGGAAAACGAATTTTTGCACAATAGCAGAACTTCACTCATGCCAGGCTCTGAGCATGGTGGCACCCCGAGGACTGTCTCACACATGAAGGCGACGCCCTGTGTTCTCTGACAAAGTCGTTATGCATGACCATTTTTTTTTTTTACGAAAAACATGGAATTTTGCAGTTAGATAGATGTCCTTCCAAGTCAGCATATTGGAATAATGGAACAACCAAGAGTTACCCCCCACCGGGGGGGGGGGATGTGGGTTGCACTAATGCCATTATGCAAGGCCATTGTTTTTAACCTAGGAACAAAAAAATAATAATATCAGGAGGTATTTAACACCCCCCTACCCCCACACACCTAAAGCAGGGTGGACACTCAGTGACCACCCTCCATCGCGTGGGTGGCGCCCCCCGTGGGACCATGTAATAGTTTTATATTTTTGGCCTAAGAACATGAAAAGTCTGCACAGTGGTAGATCTTTACAAGGACCACATTTTAAGTATGGAGACTCTTATAGGACACCGTCCACGTGGGCGGCAGCTTTCATGATCCTGGTCAAAGGCTTTATGCATGATCAGTGGTTTTTATCCTCATAACACGTCTACCAAACCATGTCCTAGGTAGAGTGGGACCCCCAGTGGCTACTCCCGAGGGAGGACTGCCCCTAGGGGGATAGTGTCAAAGATATTACGTAGGCACACAAAATTCTGAATACTACTAGATCTTCACCGGGACTAGATTTTATATAAGGTGTATCTCCCCATGTTAGTCCAACAGCAACTCCAGTAAATAATTGTTTCTTTCTCCTTACAGTATTGCATGAGGGGATGCATTTGTTAAAAGTGGTCTTTTGTTCAATTTTACATTGTCCAAAAAATTTCTTCCAACTTGTCCTTAGCCTTTATCATTCTCTTTCTGAGCCTGCCCTCCTCTCTTCCTATTTCTCCCATCTTTCCTGTCACTTCTTATTGCTCTTCTTTCCTTTACAGGTGGCTTTACATTGAGTGACAAGCCAAATGGTTTCCTGTAAACCAAGAAACCATTTACAACGCTGGGTGGTAACCATATAGCCAAACCATACGTGCTCCCTACGTGTCAACAAGTGGGTTGGTGGAGGGTTAGTGCCCCTCCCTGTAAAACAAATAACTCAGAGTCAAATGGTCACCCCTTACGGGATTATGGCATCTGGCAATAGATAGATAGATAGACTATTATGACGAGCCACTCACTCATCAAAGAAGGTCATTTATCAATTCACTTTTCTTTCAGTCAAGTTATTTTTGTGGAAAAGTAGGCCATGGGCCAAGGAAAATGTGATTAAAATTTGGGTCGGATCCAGATCAGGATCCTGAGCATCTCTCACAATATCTCCAAAAATTGTCAATGACTTTCGATGAGACTTTGTGGAAAGGTGGGCCATAGACCACGAAAGAACTGGTTAAATTTTGAGGTGGCTGAAGCTCTGGTTCCTGACCCTGTGTATCCCGCACAATATCTCTAAAAGTTCTGAATGAATTTCAATAAAATTTTGTGGAAGGGTGGGTCATGGAGCAAGGAAAAATCGATTAAATTTTGGGGCGGATCCGGATACGGATCCTACCTCCATGGATTCTGATCCTGGCCCTTTTTACTGGCAATGGCATTGTCTGAGGTATGCACTCTTTGAGCGCTTTCTAGTTCTTACTTAATTCATACGACTGTAAACATCTAAGAGTAAAATCAGGTTATGGAGGACTTAATGGAGGCTGTTTTTAATACCAAGTGAAGAATGTCCAATACTGAAAAAAGCTTTTACGTTGATCAGCTTCAGTATGAGCATTTACTCTCTCTCTCTCTCTCTCTCTCTCTCTCTCTCTCTCTCTCTCTCTCTCTCTCTCTCTCTCTCTCTCTCTCTCTCTCTCTCTCTCTCTCTCTCAGTTGGTAAGCTTAAAGGCAATGGTATAGGAACGGAACAGGAGACAACGAAGCGACAAGGAATGTGTTGGGCGGTGGAGAATGGAGGTGTAAGAGTTCCGGAGACAATTGGAGGAGATAGGGAGGGAGACAAAAGAGCAGGGGGATGGGAAAGACGGGAGGAGACAGGATAAAGAGGAGACAGGAGACAGGATAAAGAGACAAGGTTGAAAGAAAGGACTACAGATTTGCAAGGAGACGAGGTTTAATAGTGACAGAAATGCAAGAAACCTGTAGTTCTTCTCAATCGATACATTAATGGATGCAATGAGCCTTAGTACCTATTACGGTAGCACCAGAAGCCCAGTGTTAATTAGATGACTCCCCTACAGACTACCGCCTGCCAGGAAAGAATGAACAAATCATAATGATATATGAAATAATTACCGTGGGAATGCTTTTGAATGGAATAAGCTCAAAATTATACCTAGGCAACTGTGCTGTACCGAGAGTATTTTTGTACTGCACTGTTTGATTGATCAGCCATACGGTACTTCAGCTGCTTGGAAGAAGGGCGGAATTTTAATACTTTGGAGATCAAGCATGACAGAAAAGATATGGACATAAATATTTTAACAAACAGAGTAGCAGAAGTTCCAAGGTATTGTTTATCATTAAAATTACTGTTTTACAATATTACTTGAGGTAAGTTTTCCTTTCAGTTTGTGAATGCGATTAATGCAACTCTCTCTCTCTCTCTCTCTCTCTTTCTGTGTGTGTGTGTGTGTGTGTGTGTGCTGTGGATGAGTATATAAAAATGCAAAATGCAAAAGTAAAACAATTATTGTCCTCTGATTCCTGGTCCTAAACTTCATAACTGTTCCAACATTTCCTGCAATTGCCTGTTCTTGTTCTTTTTGTTACAGTTTTCCTGTCATTCATAATTTTGTGTTTTTAAGGCGAGTCATTAAAAGCCTGATTATATATTACCATTTATTGTTTGAAGCATTCTCTTCCCCTCAATCTTCTGCCCTAAAACAAAAGTAAAAACCTGTTAATTGTACACGTATGGCAGTATGTATAAGCTCGTCGATCACCCACCAAACTCCTGGTTTTTGTTTTTGTCTTGACGTACTCTAAGAAAGGAATGTGACTTCATTTCTTCATACTGTACTGTAGCTTTTGCCCGACAGACGAGTCACATCACCCTGCAGCCACCTCGGACACACACACACACACACACACACACAAGAAGGAGCACATAGAGATTAAACACTCGCTTCCACCCACTTGTCTACGGCCCAAATATTTGACTTCTCTCTCTGGTCTTAATCTTCGTCAGCTTACTCTTGAATCGAATTTAATCATCATTACGTAATCCTTGATATTTTCACCAACTTTGGCTCAGATTAGGTCAAGACTATTTGACCTGACTTTTTCTAGTGACCTGGATCTTTGACATTTCCCTTTGTCCCTGACCTTTGAATGATTTTCCTCATAATTTAACATCTTTATCCAAGGACCCTTTTCACAGAGCTTAGCCAACATCGGTTAGAAACTGCCATGTGACGTTGACCTTTGACCTATTCCTAAAATAACACGCCAGTCTCTTGGGTGATCCTCTACCCATCCACCAAGTTTTATCCAAATGAAATAAAAATTGATGCAGTTGATCTGTTCACGCTTAGATATACGGGTCGATATTTACCATTTCCCTGTGACCTTGGCCTTTGATATTCCAATCTGCGCCCTCCCCACGGGTTTGGTGTACACTGGATAAAAGCTGTTTGGCTAGATGTTGCTAGGTCGGCGGTTAACCTAGCTTTGTGACCATAACCTTCGATCAGTTATTATTAAAAAAAAAATCAGATTTAGTAATTGGCTGATCCTGAACCCATCCATCTACTTTTGATGTAAAATAGTTTGAGTTATTTTGCTGATTCACACACACAGGCTGCCAAAAACAAACATCTACACATCACCGTGCGCGGCTAAAGAAACACAAGACCAGCTCTCGCTCCGCATGTGTGGGTGTAAATACAACATCCAGTCACTCAGCCGGTCAGCTTAACAATCTTTCAGGTTCCCTACCACGAATACCTTTACCTTTTACGGTAGGGAGAGTTTCGCCTGGTGAGCACTTCCCTCCCTTCTGCGTGAAGCACACCACAAGGACGGTTGTTCTCCAAAGTTATCTCTTATTGTTATTTTGTGGCCAGTCAGCACGCAGGGCCAAGGGGGGGGGGAGAGAGA
>JAGKTI010018548.1:0-17624 GCA_018397915.1 Birgus latro | reverse complement strand
TTTTCCTAGGCTAAGCTTTTTGAAATATTTAGCCGTTATCTGAGTGTCTGAGTGAGTGAGTGCATTTCTTTCATTTGATTTGAATTTCATGTAACGTAAATTCATTTGTTTGTAATTAATAAATTCACAGTTCTTTTCTTGAGCTTTGTTAAAGTATATTAACTGTGTTTGATTACTCCACTCATTTAATACAGTTTTGCTACTCTGCGTTAGCACAACTTTTGAATTAAATCACGGCCGGTACTTAGGCCAGCTTTGGCATCACTCCTTAAATCCGTTGTGCTAGCTAGGAGTTTGGCTCAGCCAAGAGCCTGTTATTATTATTATTATCATTTTTTTTTTTTTTTGGGGGGGGGAGAAGAAACTTTCTTGTACGCCAACGGTACAATATTGCAGCCCAATAGAGCGTCTAGTCTCTGCTGCGTGCCGTTGAGGAAGTCTGTAATTCTCGACCCTAGAGAATTGACATAGCACACTTAGCTATACATTGTATACCAATTATACAATATTTCATTATTTCTTGGGAATACTTAAATTTCTCCTGACATATGGTGACACGCTAGAGTAAACTCACATTTTCCCCTGACATCTGGCGACCTCATACCAGGATAAACTCCTAGCGTAAATTATTACCGAATCACTCACTCATACTTAGTCTCAGTTGTCACTCAGTCTTAGCCAAGCACGAAGGAGCACAGTACATTCGTGCAAGAAGCTAAAGAGATGGGGCTCACTAACCCCCAGGAAATTCGCGATTATGTCCTATCGCGTTTCAATCATGAGCAAGAACGTGAAAATGCCGCCCGTGAAGAGCGGACAATTGAACGCGAGGAACGGCAGAGAGAGAGAGAGCATGAGAAAGAACTACGTGAACACGACCGCCAAGCACATGAACATGAACGTGAAGAGAGAGAGAGAGAGCGTGAACACGAATTGGAGGTGCTTAAGCTTAAGCAAGACTCCATGGCTTCAGGCACACCGGGTGCAGCCAATTCAAGCTCCCCTACTGCTCTCTCAGCGCCTTTTCTAGCAACTCCACGTCTCAAGCTTCCCTCTTACAAGGAAGGCGAGCGAATCGAGCCATTTATTGCTCGTTTTGAAGACATGGCAAACCTGTACGATCTGGATGAGGCAGCTAAGCGGCTTCAATTTCTTAGCCTGTTTGAGGGCCCCTCCCTCGACATTCTCCACAGAATTCGCGGAGAGAATCTCACGTATGAGATGATGAAGACCGCACTCATCAAAGCGTACGGTCTTACTGTCGACCATGCTAAAAGTCAGTTCATGAAGGTGCGTCTCCAGGAAAAGGAGACAGCCGTTCAGTTCCTTGACCGTCTCACGGCATATTTGGGCGAGTGGATGGAGAAGGACGAGACTCCCAGCACACGAGAGGGAGTGATTGACCTCGTGCTGCGTACACAGCTAGAAAAGTCGTGGCCTGCTGAGCTTGTAGCCCAGCTCAAGATGTCCAAAGTGAAGCACACATCCGAAATGGTACAAACCGCTGATGCTTTCTTTAGTGCGTATGGGTACCAAACACGTAAGCAGCAGTCCTGGAACAGGACAGACTCTGCTAAGTCTGGTAAGCAGTCCCAGACTGAACCCCAG
This sequence comes from Birgus latro, assembly GCA_018397915.1. Lineage (NCBI taxonomy): Eukaryota > Metazoa > Arthropoda > Malacostraca > Decapoda > Coenobitidae > Birgus > Birgus latro. Next base: position 16,016 of record JAGKTI010018548.1, on the reverse strand, counting down.
CATCAAGGTCATTCTCAAAGTAATGGTCATGGTCCAGGCAAACTGCAGAAGGACCAGTGGCAGAATACACAGAAACCTGACTGGAAGAGGTACAACAAGTACCCTAACCAGCAGCAGTACCCTAAACAGCAGCAGTATCAGCCACGTAATCGCCAACCGGGACAAACCTTTTCAACACCAGCCCCAGTGTATCGGAGGCAGTAGGCGAGTGCAGCAGCCTTCATTCCTCAACAAGTGCACGATGGTGCCGGTCCCGACAGCACAGCTCCTCCTTCACGGTTCACTAGTCCCCCTGAGACGGTGAACTCTCCTCCACAGGCCGTCAGTGCTCCTGCTCCCCAGATGGTGAGTACAGCTCCTCCTTCACGGTTCACTAGTCCCCCTGAGACGGTGAACTCTCCTCCACAGGCTGTCAGTGCTCCTGCTCTCCAGAGGGTGAGTACAACTCCTCATGTTTCTAGTTCGGGTACGATCCCAAAGGCAAATACTCCTGTCACATTTGAAGTTATATGCCAGGCAGCCTTATCAGTGGCTGGCCGCTTCCTCCACAGGCCCTCCCACAGGTAACAGTGCCTTCCTTGTTCAGCTAGGGTTTGTGGGAGGTGTTTCTGTTAATGTACTGAGAGACAATGGTTCCTCAGGTTGTACTGTCAGGCAGAGTCTTGTTCGTCCTGAAAAGTATACAGGCAGACAGATCCAAGCTCAGCTTGTTGACGGATCAGTGAGATTGTTTCCTGAGGCACGTATCCAGGTAGCATCTCCCTTTTACACAGGTTCAACAGTTGCAGTTGTCATGCAAGAACCTTTGTTTGACCTCATAATAGGTAACATACCAGGTGCCAAGTATAGTTGCACCACTGATGTTACTACTCAGACTTCGGCTTCAAATTGTGTTGCCCCAGTGGCTATTGCATTGCCGCAAGATCTGATTTGCAGTCAAGATGTTGTCCAAGAGCAACAGACTGACCCGACCCTTGCTGTTGTGCGGAAGAAACAAAAGTGTAGAGTGACCAAGTATTCACGGGGTGGATGAGCCAGGTTCCTTCGCAGACAAGGACGGCTCTACCGTGAGTCACGAACACCTGAGGGCGAGGTTCAACTGCAGTTTGTCGTTCCCGCAAACTACCGCCAAGCAGTGTTAGAATGGGGCCATTGTATAGCATCAGGAGGTCATATGGGCAAAAGGAAAACCCAAGGCCGTATCCGTGCTGACTTTTTCTGGCCAGGAATGGGACAGGAAATTGATAGTTTTGTGCACTCCTGTAATGTGTGTCGACGTACCACCATTCAGGAAAATTTCCTTCCTGCGCCGTTTGAATCCACGCCCATAATCTCTGAGTCGTGTGAGAGAGGGCAGTGGTAATGTGNTCACGTCTCGCTTGTTGGCCCCTCAGGACATAATATGTCTGGGGTCTGTACATACATATGTATTGTAGCTCATAAGCGCACATTCTCGGCGATCCCAACTGAGGACACCGACGACAAGCCCTTATTAGTCGTAAGCATAGGGCTTGTGCATATTGTATGTACCGTAGATAAAGGTAGGTTAAGGGGGAAGTCCGAGATCCCGCAGAGGCAATCTGAGGCTGAGTTTGAATTACCTTGTGGTGTATCTCGAGCTGAGGGCCTCCCTGAGGATTCCCGGAGATTACATAGAAGCCACATGAGTGTTCACACCCATGCAGGGTGTTAAAATGTGACCTGCCAAAGTTGCATAGGGATTCTCGACTACCTTTACTAATTATAAGTGTAGTCGCGGTGAACCCAACTGAGGACACTGATGACAAACGGGTAGTCGAGGTGACGAGCCCTTTGTAATGTTAAGTATAGCTATAAGTGTGCAGTCACAGTGAACCCAACTGAGGACACTGGTGACAGGTGGGTAGTCGTGGTACGATCCCAGCCGAGGGCACCGATGACGAGCCCTTTTATTAGGCGTAAGTGTAGGCTAGAAAAGGCAACTATTGGGGAAATAATGGCGACATACCTACGAAATTTGCTATTAATTGACTTTCGGCTAAAAAGTACCTTCTTTTGTGTGTGTGTGGATTGATTGCTGGGTGGATGAAATTGTAATTTAGTGTAACCCTTGCATTGACACTATTGATACTCCACCTTGACTCATCCCCACAGGTACAGTCATTGGGTGAAGAAGATGTCCAGGACCATTGATCGTCTGCTGCACCCTGGCACTTCATCTCCTCTACCCTCGTCGCCTTTATTATTGCCTTAATATATATTATTATTATTGCTTACACGTAGGTACAGTTACACTACAACTGTCACAGCTACACCGTGTATCACATACACTACGCTACATAACAATTAGTTGTTATTGTAAATGTAGCGAATTTTCACTCAGTTGACCTGAGTGCAGGACTTTCCACTGTCGTCTCGGAGTTTTTCCCTCAAGCTTGCTTTCCTTAACGTAAATACGAGGTTTTTACGCTCACAGGCGACACTGTTTCCCTCCTGTAACAGGATAGTACACACACCACAGTGTGAATCTTGTGTGACTGAGTTCGGATGTATATACATAGTGTCAAATTTTACTCTAGAGTAAAATTTGAAAAATTTCACGGGCGTAATGTCACGAATTTTCTTCATTGTAAAATCACGTTAAGTTAAATCGTGACATCCAGCGATTTTGTGAGGAGCAAATTAATATGTACAATAATTTTTAGTTGTCAGGCTTTGCTCCAGGCCCGCTGCGCATGCGCGTGCAGCCCCACCCTCCCCGTGTCGAGCATTCAAATGCGAGCTCAGTCTGTTCTTAGTCACGGAACGAGTTGGGTCGTACGCCTCTAGAGGCTCGAGTGAATTCTTTATTTTAGATCTCGGCTTGAATCGGCGTGTCTTCCCGAGCTCCCACCCTGTTGGTGATTGACTACAGTACAATCTCATCCATACCGATCAGTATTTTCTGGTTTTTTCCTAGGCTAAGCTTTTTGAAATATTTAGCCGTTATCTGAGTGTCTGAGTGAGTGAGTGCATTTCTTTCATTTGATTTGAATTTCATGTAACGTAAATTCATTTGTTTGTAATTAATAAATTCACAGTTCTTTCTTGAGCTTTGTTAAAGTATACTAACTGTGTTTGATTACTCCACTCATTTAATACAGTTTTGCTACTCTGCGTTAGCACAACTTTTGAATTAAATCACGGCCGGTACTTAGGCCAGCTTTGGCATCACTCCTTAAATCCGTTGTGCTAGCTAGGAGTTTGGCTCAGCCAAGAGCCTGTTATTATTATTATTATCATTTTTTTTTATTGTTGGGGGGGGAGAAGAAACTTTCTCGTAGGCCAACGGTACAATATTGCAGCCCAATAGAGCGTCTAGTCTCTGCTGCATGCCATTGAGGAAGTCTGTAATTCTCGACCCTAGAGAATTGACATAGCACACTTAGCTATACATTGTATACCAATTATACAATATTTCATTATTTCTTGGGAATACTTAAATTTCCCCTGACATCTGGCGACACGCTAGAGTAAACTCGCATTTTCCCCTGACAACAGCTTCCATACAAATACCTACTTCAATTATCTACATTATCTTAATCACTAAGTGCTTGTGTCAACAATAACAATTATGTACTGTATATATTCATTCATTTACTATACCATTAATTTATTCCCAATGAGTGCTACCATTTGTACGTACATAAAATACATGTTTCATTATTAGAACTAAGCAACAATCAATCTTCAAGTGATAATAAAATATATCATCACATTAACCCAGTGAACGATTAAAAGAAGAGTAATAATCAGTTATTAATTAAAAACCATCTAGTGTGTCCAGACAAATTAAATTACAAGGAAAGCAGGAAAAGAACAGAACAAACAAAGTGGCAACCATGAATGACGTTATCAAGAATGGAAATCATCTTTCATACAACTGTGATGACAAAGACTTTCACACAATGCTGACTCATACACTACCAACATAGATACAAACGAATAACAAGTGGGTGTGTTGTATGTAAGGCATATAATTTTATATAAAATTTTAATGAAATACATAAACTTAGTCTCAGAAAGGTGTCTCAACGATTAGCCAATAATTATACATAAAAAAAATGAACACAAAATTAATATAAAAATAAATTATGGTCGCATAACAAACAAACAAAACTAGGTGCAACTGTTACTGTATAATATGTATATGTATATGTATATGTATAAACTCCCTCTATCTGTGAAACAACGAGCAGAGTTATTGTTCTCCAGGAGCCAGCTTCGGAGCTCATCATCACTATTAATGACCGCAGCATGACTGCATTAGGGGACTTATAATACAGGTTGTGTAATATTACTATAGCAAGTGTTATAGATGACTTATTCATAATACAATTGATTGCTGTACCATGCTAATGTGTTCTACTATTCTACTACTGTAATTATATGCATGTGCACATCTTTGTGTCGCAACTTACTATGTATCACACAATGTAATTGTACAATACGACAATACTACTGCAGTTACTACAATTCCTAGAATATTGGTGCAGTTACTACAATTCCTAGACTATTAGTGCAGTTACTACAATACTACTGCAGTTACTACAATTCCTATAAAATTAGTGCAGGTATTGCAATACTACTTCAGTTACTTCAGTTCCTAGAATATTAGTGCAGTTACAACAATATTGCTGCAGTTACTACAGTATTAACTACAAACGCTAACATTAATACAATTATGTAAATTACAATATTACTTCAATTATATAATACAATTATGTAATAATTACACTCATGATCTATATGATGTAACTACAAGGTTCCTACAATTCTGTTATTACCAGAATTATGTACTTCCCTTATTCATCATACAAGTTGAGTGTCATATTAGGCATTACTCAGGGCATGGCACCATGTGTTTTGTAATGACCTAGTAATTTTACCAGTGCATAAGTAAATGTGTATGTCTGCTGTATATGCACATTTGTGCTACTCTGTCACTACAATATGTTATACAATGTTCAATTTTACTACAAAATAGGTAGTATCATACATATTCATACAATGTAATAACTTAGTAATATTACCATTAACCTATTTCCAGTTCGCTACCTATGTCATATCATGTCAAGGCATACATAAACATAGTTTGAAGCCTTAATTCCAGGGGAGAAACCTTATGCTTTAGAAACAACAGTAATAGTTCATGTACCATCCATAACAGAATATCTGTTCACAGTCTGTCAAATATAGCCTTTTCCTTTTCACGGGAGGAAGAGTGAACATTCAAGTGAGACCCCCTGAATGAAAGGTGTATATATGTAAATAGTAATTAAACAAAAAACTTTTATTTAAAAAAAAGGACACAAGTGAATTAATATTACTTAATATACAACTATCCAATTCTTACAACAATATCATTATAGTTTATACAACTACAATACAAATATATTAATAATTCTTACTTTACTCTTAGCATTGTTATGCATATAAGCATATATCAATTCTACAATAATCATGTTATACAATATCAATTATACAGTAATCTATATATTGTAATATTTTTACTCAATTATATGTAACACAGTTACAATGTATTATGTTTCTAGAATAGTATTATACAATGTTATTATTGATACCATGTATTACTAGGTGTAATTATTGCAAGCTGTCATAGGTATTCTAGCGGGCGTGACCGAGCGATGTCAGGACGATAAATTATCATAATACAATTAATAATAGCATAGTGGCGAGGAACATAGTCTAGAGAGTGAGTGTGCTAGGGGGTCGAAAGGAAACGTCATTTGCAGTTTCTCTGAGGAATGCCAGATTGCAAGGTGTCACCGGAAACGCTCCATACACACAGACACATAAGCTTCAAGAACTTTCGACAACTGTATAAGTCAAATGACACTAGCCATCCTGCACAAAAGAGGATGGGACCTGGATCAGATTGAGGCTAGAGAGCAGGGAGAGAGGGTAAGGAGTTAGGAGAGAGAAGAGGCATGGTAGGAAAGGCACGAACAGAGCGCACGGAGTTAGCAAGCATAAAACAGCTCTCGCCTCAGTTCTGCTCGTGTGATATATTCCCTTCGAAGAAAAATAAAACTACAATCAACCACAGACTCATCTTTAACTTCTCCCATCATTGACTACAAGTGACCTGAGGTTATCTTACAAATCTACTACAGTTCGGAGTCGGTTACAACCCAGTACAAAACGAGATCAACATATTATTTTTTTAACAACAAAATAACCTTCTGTATAGAGTTACACCCCTTGGCTGTGTCTACTTACACTTGTTTCTCATCCTATGCAATAATAAAAAATTATACAAGAATTTGGCAGATCTTCTCAAGAAAATCAGCTACAATGAACGCCGTTGGTTCATATGTGGGGACCTGAGAGCTCTGTGTATATCACTGAGTCAGCAGTCAGGGTATACAAAATTCCTGTGTTTTCTCTGTGAGTTTGAGGGCCTAGGTCCTGCTGACCAGGAGGTCGAGGCTCCTCTGCCATACTCCACAGCCGACGACCCTCCCTTCACTACCATCTGGACCAGGGCCTTCTCTCCACATGACTGCGACCGGGCCCCCCTCCTCATCTTCCATCTGCTGCTGAGCTGGCCGAGCATCTATGACCATCTACAGCCCTAGTACATCAAGGGCAAGGGGGGGTTGAGGGCAGCATCGGGGCGGTTTTGACCTGCAGCTCGTCATCGGCGCCCTCTCCATCTGTCCGGCATATTCCACCCTGCTCTACCCATCCCGCCCTGCCCTCGTTAAATCGTTCAACCGTCTGCTTGCTGGCCTTCGCCCTGCAGACTTCTCCTGCCTTTGCCACTTTCTTCTGTCTCCAGTTTTGCCTACTGTGCTATGCTCAATGGGAGAGCTTGTTCTGCTTTTTTCCCTGACGGGCTATCATGTTTGCCCATGTCCCACCAAGTGTGGGCAAAGATTCAACAACAACAACTTTGTAAGTGGGACAGCATAAACAGACTTACAATGGGTTCAGAAGGAATGACCAAATAGAAATAGTCTGCAAAGCTTGGTGCCAAAAACATCAGATTTAGCTTGATGAATCAATATATAGTGCTGCTACCACCACTTCATATTAAGCTTGGATTAATGAAGCAGTTTGTCAAAGCATATCAAATGATGGAATACGTTTTATGTATTTGTGCCAAAGGTTTCTGGTTTGATGCTGAAATGAAAGAGGGTGTATTTACTGAATTTGGTATTAGAAATCTGATTCTGATGCAGATTCTGATCGCATGGTGAACGACCTGGAACGAGAGGCTTGGGTATCATTCAAAGCAGTAATTTCGAAGTTTTTAGGTAACATTGGGGATCCAGATTAGAGAGAAATTGTGAGAAATTTTTTGGTCAAGTTTGAGGAGTTGAGTTGCAACATGATTCTCAAAGTTCAGTTTTTGGATTCGCATTTGGAATTTTTCCCTGATAATCTTTGAACGGTGAGTGAACATGGTGAGAGATTCCATCTGGATATCAAGGACATGGAAAGAAGGTACCAGGGACGTTGTGATGTTAGTATGATGGCGGACTACTGCTGGATGATTCATACAGATGCACCAGAAAAAGTGTACAAACGACTGTCCACAAAACGAAGTTTTGGAGCAAAAAAGCCAGAAGTTACAAAGACGTGAAAAGTTACATGTGAGTCATAGGACACATAGTGTTTTTTTCTTTTCCTTGAGGCTTAATGGCCATCATCCTCTTGGGGGATATTAGGTCAGCCAAGTTACAGTGGTAAGGATGATAAGGGTAGCCTCATGTCACACTACCGGCCGAGCTATTGTCGCAGTCGAGGCGGAAGCATATGATAGAATGCTCTCAGATCAGCTAGACTTACCTCCTTCCCCCGGATGATCAAGATAGGTCTGATCTCCTCACCCATGTCGGCAGCCCAGAGCAGATCGTAGAGGGTGGTATAGCATGGCTCCGAGCTGGTACGACCGGGTGTGGGCATCGAGGGCCAGGAGGCGGCGGTAGGAGGCTACATCTAGCCGATCCTTGAGGTCGATGATTGGAGGACGAGATGGAGGGCCCTCCTCTACCGGAGGAGGGGAGGACTCACGAATCTCCTCCCCAGCCGAGGAGGTGGTCGATGCTTCCTCGGCCATGGAGGCAGTATCTGAAGAATCCTTCCTCTCCTCTGTCATCGATGGTTGCTCGTGAACTTATACCGTGGTGTCATCCGTGGTCTTGGGCGTTTCCGGGTCATCAGCAGTAGTAGGAGTAGCAGTTTTCCAGTTGAGGGGGGGCCTCGAGTCGCAGCCTCTTCCTCGGGGTCTGCCGAGGGGTAGTAGATCGTCACTGCCGGGCCTGACGCTCTCGTCGGCGGGGAATCGAGTGTATGTCACGGGCGAAGCACTCGGGGATGATAAGGCGAGGCAGCCCGTTCTCCTCGAAGGTCTTGGGGAGGAGAACGCGCAAAGCCCCCTTACCACCCACACAAAAAGCCTTCGCCATCACGACATACTGTACATCTCCACCAGCAGATTTAGCTGCTCAGGATTCCCAGGATCCCTGGCCTGATGTCCCTGGGCCATGAGACATCACCGTGCATGAGCAGAGCCCTGCACGACCACACCTCCTGGCCCAGTAACATCGCAGGCCTCAGGACCCTTTGGAGTCCCAAGCAAACCAAACTCCACCCGCTCTCCATCACCTTGGGAGCGTTGGAGGTGCCATGGATTCGGCTAAACGATCGCCGAACGGTGTTCGAAAACATCAACGCCAGTATCCTGGCATTTGATGAAGCCGTACCCTGCACTCACGTTGAACCAAACCACAGTCCCCTTGATCTTCTGTGCTGCAGGAGACTGTGGCTGACTGTTTGCCCCCCTCAACGGGTCTCAGGCATTATCGTCAGCACATGCGTCATCCGTAATGGTCGGCTGCTCTCTCTCCACATAGTGTTGTTTCCATTATATGTTTAAAAGATTGCATTGACTAAATATTTTCATTTCCAATTACTTTAATACAATATTGTATAGATCGATTAAAATGTATAATTTGTTATGAATTAAATAAATTTCTTTTTAATTTTGTATTTAAATGTGTGATGGAAACATTCCAAATGTTTTTTTTCTTGTGTTAATAAGTGCAATAAACAATAAATCTATCTACCTATCTATTGCCAGGCGCCTTATTCCCGTAAGGGGTGGCAACAGATAAATAGCCTCCATGTCTCCCTGTCCAAAGCCATTTCACTGCCCTCCTCCAAGCTCACACATCCCTCTCTCATATACCTCTTTACTCCATCCCTCCATTTCATCTTCGGCCTCCCCCTCCCTCAACCCCCGTCCACCTCACTCACATACTCTCTCCTCGTTAGACACTCTCTCTTCATCTTCTCCACATGGCCAAACCACCTCAATGTATTCCACCTAACTCTTTCAGTTACATCCACATCCACACCAAAATGCTCCTTCACTTCCTCAATTGTCAGTCTGTCTCTCCATGTAACTCCACATGCACCTCTTAGATAACTAATTTCTACTGTTCTCACTCTTGAGTTGAGTCCTTACAACAAGGTCCAGCTTCACTTCCAGATATTAGAGTCGGTACTACAATACTGTCATGCAGCGAATTTTTTTTTCCAATTTCTTATCACTGCTTTCAAGGAAAGAATGAATACTCTGAATTAAAACAGTCTTTACTGACATTAATTTTGCCTACTTGTGTTAGGTGTGTGAGGATGAGAGAAAGAGAAGGCATGCACTGGATGCTATAGTATATAGAGAAGTGTGGACTTTTGACCACCACTTGATGGTGGTGAAAGTGAAAGTGCAAATGCAATGGATAACTGGAAGGAGAGAAAGGCAGGTGGAAGCAGTCCGTACAAAGGGTGTAGAAAGGTTGCAAGAGAATGGAAAAAAGGCAGAATATAAGAGAGAAGTGGAGGAGCGATTGGATACATATGATCTGGGGCAGATGAAGAAGGTAGAAGGTGTGTGCAAGATATTGACAGAAGAAACCTGTGCCGCATGTTAGGTGGTGTGTGGGGTGACGTGAAGACGAAAGGGGGTGCATGGAATAGCATGGTGGAATGAAGAGGTGAGACAAACTGTGGTTCAAAAGAAGAAAACATACAGTGAGTGGATGGGAAGCAAAGACATGGAGGAAGTTGAGAGACGTAACAGAGAGTTATATATAGAGGAAAATAGAGATGAGAATATTAGTGAGAGAGATAGAGTAAGAAGAGAGTGGATCAGGAATTTGGAAGGAATTTGACTGTAAAGAGGAGGGAACATAAGAAAATGTTCTGGAAGGAGTTAAAGTGAGCCAGGCAGAGTGATAAATGGTAGATTGCTAGTGGAAAAGGGATAAAAAGTGACCAGATTTAGAAAACACTTTAAGGAATTACTAAACATAGAGAATAAAAGTAGTGCGAGTATAAGTGGCTGGGGAATGGCTGGGAGGAGGAGGGATATGAGAAAGGAGGAAGAGATCAGTAGGGTGAAAGTAGTGGAAGCAACGAAGAAAATCGAAATGAGGTAAGACCCAGGAAATGATGGAGTGCATGTCGAAATGGTGAAGCATGGGGGAGAGATAGTAATGGAATGGATATGGAAGATGTGCAGATTGGCCTGGAAGGAGGGAAGGGTCCTGGAGGATTGGATGTTAGGTATAATTATTCCCTCGTACAAAGGAAAAGGGGAAATAGAAGTATGTGGTAATTATAGGAGCATTTGTCTTCTTACTGTAGAAAAGTATATGGTAGGATACGTGTTGACAGAAATAGGGAAACAACAGAGGAATAAGTTGTAGAAGAAAAGGGAGATTTTAGGAAGGCAAAAAGCTGTGTAGATCAAATATTGGTACTTAAATCTTTAGTGGGAAAGTTTCTGGAAAGAGGAAAGATGTTGCCTGTGGGCTTCCTGGATTTGGAGCAAGCGTATAACAAGAGTAGATACACTAGGAAATTGGAAAATATTAAGAATATAATTTGGAGTAAGTGCGAAACTGTTGAAAGCAGTGAAAAGTATGTTTGAGGGCGCTAACGCTTCAGTGCGTTTTGATTTTGAACTGAGTGAATTTTTCTGTCTGAATGTTGAATTGAAACAAGGATGTGTCATGTGTCCGTGGTTGTTCAGTCTGTATATGGACGGAGTTATAAAAATGCTACAAGGTAGGGCAGTGGATGTTGGAGCGGCCCTACTGATAGATGGTAACGTTTGGAAATTTCCTGTACTGTTGTTTGCAGATGATACTTTATTGTTAAATGAGGACGAAAGGGAACTGGAAGGCTTGGTGAATGAGTCTGGGAGAGAGTACAAGAAACGGAATATAAGGGTGAAACTGTAGAGTTGTGGTCTTTGAGAGAAATGAAGCCACTGAATTCACAGTGAGATTGGATGGTGAGGAAATGGAAGATGTGAATGTGTTTAAGTACCCGGGTAGTGCGATGAGTAAGGATGGAACTTTACTGGATAAAGTCCATGAAAGAGTACAACAGGGAAGGAAGGTTACTGTTTCTTTGAAGGCAGTGTTAAGGAATAGGGAAGTGAGTATGGATGTAAAAATGTCGCTGTATGATAATATTGTGATACCAACTCTTACAAATGGAATCAACTTGGCCCTTGTTAGTAGGACACAAGTCAAGAGTGAAAGCAGTGAAAATGAGTTATTTGAGAGGAGCATGTGGAGTTACATGGGGAGACAAACTGACAAATGAGAAAGTAAAGAAGCGCACAGGTGTGGATGTGAATATGATAGAAAACGCTAGGAAAAATTCAATGAGGTGATTTGGCCATGTGGAGAGGATGGAGAGCGATGGACTAACGAGGAAAGTGTATTTAATTGAGGTGTGGGGGGAAAGGGAGGGGGAGACCGAGGATGAGAGAGAAGGATGAAGTGGAGAGGTATATGAAAACGGGGGTGTGTGAGCTGGCGGGAGGGCAGTGAAATGGCAAGGGACAGGGTGAAATGGAGGCGAATTGTCTGTGGCCATTCCTAACAAGATTGAGGTTGTGATTATAGACAGGTACAATTTTTTTTTTTTGTATGTTAGCTGTGTGAAAGTGCAGTAATGTGTTCATGAAATTCAAATTATGTACTACTTTTTTGCCAGTCCCAGCCTGGTGTCGAATTCGTGGCATTCAGACAGCAACTAACCTCTTTAACCACTAGACAGGCACCTCCCACCAGACTATAAGAAATATACATTGCACTGAACCCGCTTTTAGTATTTTCTAAACTAGTACAATGAAGTTCAACGAATATTTCATGCACATAAACGTTGGCGGAATAATTGTACTTGCAGTGGAACATGCTTATTAAGAAGACACAATTTTCCATCTGATTTGGCCGGCCTGCGTGTTCACGCACTCGTGTGTGTGTGTGTGTGTGTGTGTGTGTGTGTGTGTGTGTGTAACGTTATGTACGAAAAGGGTTGGGATGAAAAGAGGGAAAGAAAGGGAAAGAGAGAAGAAGCAAAGGGGTGTTTTTTCTTTTTTATCTGGCGATTTTTCCTGTTATGGATGGAGATGAAGAGGGTGCGAAAGGGAGAGTCTGGGAAGGAAGTGTGTGAAAAAGTAGAGGATGGAAGGATGTTAACTGAGATGGATGCAGTAAGGAAGAGATGGGCAAAGTATTTTGAAAGATTGTTAAGCGTAGTGCAGGAAAAGGAGCTGAGATTGTGGCAGAAGGAAAGGTACAAGGAATAAATGTGTTGGGAGTGTTGAATGATTCTTTGATCATGATGGAGGAAATACAATGGGCAGTAAAGGAGATGAAAGCAGGGGAAGCTACAGGTATGGATGCGTGTACTGTGAAATGTTTGGAAGATGGTGGAGCGACTATTATTGTGTGGTTAGTACAATTGCTAAACGTGTGTTTTGTGAGCAGTGTTGTGCTGATTGACTGAGCTAGAGCGTGTATGGTTCCACTGTATAGAGGTAAGGGTGACAGGAATGAATGCACTAGTTTTAAGGGTGTAAGTCTATTGAGTGATGTAGGTAAGGTGTAAGGTAGTGTGTTGATTAAGAGAGTTAGAAAGGGTACAGAGAGAGTGACTGATGATGAGCAGTGTGGTTTTAGGAGAGGGAGGGGATATGTGAATCAGGTGTTTGCTGTGAGACAGGTGTGGGAAAATTATCTGGCAAAAAGTAAGGATGCATTTTGGATGTTCATTGATTTAGAGAAAGCACATGATAGAATTGACAGGAAGGCTTTGTGGACTGTTTTGGGATTGTATGGACTAGGTTGTAGGTTGGTAAAAAGAATGAAAACTTTTTATGTAAACTGTATAGCGTGTGAAAGACTGTGAAAAACTTAGAGTGACTGGTTTCCCGTGAGAGTAGGGCTGCGGCAGGGATGTGTGATGTCGCCTAGGTTGTTTAATATCAATTTGGATGGTGTTGTAAGGGAGGCGAATGCAGGAGTGTTAGGTGGAGGTTTGAGTCTGATGAATGGTGATGGTAGAGAGTGGAATCTGAATCAACTGCTGTGTGTGGATTATACTGCTCTGGTGGCTGACTGGGAGGAGAGATTGAAAAAGTTGGTAGAAGAGTTTGGAAGGGTGTGTGAAAGGAGGAAATTAAGAGTAAATGAGAGTAGGAGTAAAGTGATGAAGTGTACGAGGTTGGTAGACTGTAGAAGAATTAATGTTTTCAATGGTGAGTTGCTTGAGGAGGTAGTGTGTTTTAAGTATTTAGGGTCACATGTTGCTGTGGATGGAAGAATATATGCAGAAGTGAAGTTTAGAATGAATGAAGTAGGAAAGGTGCTAGGAGGAATGAAAAAAAAATGTTTAGATGTCGTTCACTTGGATGTAAAGAGAAGGCTGTATGAGGGTTTAGTGGTACCGACTTCGTTATATGGGGCTGAAACATGGAATATGGGTGTAGCAGAGAGGATGAGTTTGAATCTCATGGAGATGAGGTGTCTGAGTGACGCATGTGGATCAAGGGAAAAATGATGAATTGCGAAGGAGAACTGGAGTTATGCGGGAGACGGGTGATCAAGCTGAGCAGAGAGTGTTTCTATGGTTTGGGCATGTGGTGAGAATGGGTGAAGAGCAATAGGTGAAAAAGATAACTGGATCGAATGAGAAGGTTAAGGCTGAGAGAAAGAGCATGAATAGGATGGATGGACTGTGTCATGAGAGCGTTAGATGAGAGAGGGATGTCTGTAAAGCAAGGAAGAGTGGCAGCAAGTGATAGGGATGACTTGAAAGAAATTGTGAATGAATAAATGATGACACGGCCACGAGGGGATATTTTCCTGCATTTGATCTGATCAGCTGATCAGGTCAGGTACCGGTAAGGGGATGGGTCCATTATAACGTGGCAAGGGTTAAGTAGCTCTGCTGTTGGGCCTGCTGCGAATGTCACTGACTGCATTGCGCAGTTGACCCTCGTGTGGTGTGGTGTGGTGAGGATCTGTCCCTTCTTCCCTTGATCCTAAGATCGGGTAAATGTGTGCATGTGGATATATAAATTGGAAATGTGTCGTCCTGTTTCGGCTACCCCTCTTTTTGGGGGGGAAGCAGCCTAGAGTATATAGATAGATAGGCCCTTCCAGTCTTGTATCTCTCATCTTCGTCCACACAGTCTGATTTATCGCTTTCCTCCTCCTCCTGCGATTTTTTTTTCATTCTCTTATTTTTCATTTTTCATTTTCTTATCTCTTTCTTTTTTCCTCTCCATTTTCTCTCTCGTTTCTTTAATATCTCCTATATTTTTTCCTTTACTATGTCCCCCTTCTTCCTACATACACAGCCACTTTCATTTCCCAGCTCCTTTTCATCCGTTCTTATTGCTTTCTCACTTCATCCTCTTTATTTTCTGGTTTCCTTCTTTCATCTTTCCCATATATTTTCATTAACTGAACCCTCCTCTTCCTCCACCATTCTCAGTTTCTTATATTTCCTTCCCGTATCTATGCACTGACCTCTAATCCGCCATGCTGCCTCATTCCTTATCTCCCCATCTTTCCCCCCTCATTATATTTCACCACCTCCCTCCTCTTTCCTCATACTCGTGGGAAAAGGATTCACTCATCAGCTAGTCTCTTCGCTTTAAAAGGCCTCCCATAACAACAACATAATCATCTAGAAGTAACAAGAATAAAGAAGAACAGATACCGCAGCAATGAATCTGTTAATAATATTCTGCATGTAGCAAATAAATAAATAAATAAAAGTACACATAGTTCGCAGTTGGCAAAAGGTGTATGTTCATTCACACAGTACAAATAGTCTCATCCATCAGGAAAAAAAATAATCTGCAGCCACGGTCAAAATATTGTGTCTTATTGAAGTGAATCACGATTATTCCAAAAGCCCTCTAAATGAAAAGCCGAGAACTCGGGCCCCGAAGCTGTCGACACAAAGTGTCGCTCGATATGCCTCGGTATGCCTCTGCCCAATAGTTACTTCAGTAAACAAGGGATGAGGCTATGGCAAACCTAATGTCTGACTAGGCTCGTATCTCTTACCGGGGTAAAAGTAATCTTGCTATTTTTCTATGAATCAAAGACTCAGTTCCTACATGTATCAACCCGATAAAATCTTCCACAGGAGTACCCACTAATGTTTAATAATATCCACCTCAATCCTACATCATCCTTAAACATACCTGGGATTTCATTCTCTCGGGATTTATCTTGCAAAGATCATATTACATCTCTTGTAAAATCTGCTTCCATGAGATTAGATGTGCTAAGCCTGCTCTGTGCCTTCTTTACTCCTGCATAGATGTTGACTTTGTACACGGGTTTTATTTGCCCCTGTCTAGAGTACAACTCTCATGTGTGGGAAGGCTCCCCACATACAGCTCTTCCCAACAAGGTGAAGTCAAAGGCTTTTCATCTCTTTAACTCTCCTCCTCTTACTGGCTCACTTCAACTTCTGTCTCTTCGCCGCACTGTTGCATCCCTATCTCTTTTTTATCGCTACTTCAATGGTCACTGCACTTTTGAACTGTCTGCTTGCATCCCTCCTCCTCTACGGCGGGCGCTTAGCACCCGTCTAGCAACAAACTCTCATCCCTTTTCTGTCCAACTCTCTTATGCAAGAGTTAA
>JAGKTI010018547.1:0-17625 GCA_018397915.1 Birgus latro | reverse complement strand
TAATTAAACCCTATAATCATTCATCATAGTACCTCTCTCCAGGTCGTAGCATTTTGAAAAAAGAAAGGCTTTCAACTGTCTCTTAAAGGACTCAACAGAAGTGAGTTGTCTCATGGACAATGGTAATCTATTATATAATCTAAGGCCTCTATACACAAGGGAACGATCAGAGAAAGATGACTGGTGAATGGCTCCAGGCTCGTCAAGACGCAAGGAATCATCTTCACTATACTCAGTTTTTTTTTAATTTTTTTATTGAGGCGAAGATGCACTTGGCAGGTTGATGATGTATACTGTAATTACAACACGTCCGAATAACATTTACCAACCCAAATTTCCCCCTCAGATATATGTTGTCAATTAATAATGCTAACGAGTAAAGAGAATATGAAGTAATGTAGTATTCCGCCATTCATCACCAACCTGTCAAGTGCATCTTCACCAAAAAAAAAAAAAAAAAGAGTATACGTAACATCACACCTGGCATGCCGATGGGAGTTTTAACAATTCAGCAAGATACTTCGATTCACCAAACTTAAGAACCTTGAATGTAACAGGACACACTTTAAATTCAGTTATAGCCTTTATTGGTAACCAATGCAGTTCAGTTAGGAACGGTGTAGTCGAGGTGCTGGGGGGGAACCCAAAGATAAGCCGTACTGTCCTGTTCAACAGAGGTTGAACTTTTGTTAGTATATTACTTCATTTGGAAGACCAATTCACAGTGAATTACAATAATCAACATGAGAGAAGACCACTGCATGGACCAATGTTAAAAGGCAACGTCTATTCAGGAATTTTCTCACTGGTCCAGATTTCTGATACGCAAGTTACACCGTCGGACAACTTGATTAATATGTTCCTTGTAATTTAACTTTGAATTAAAATAAACATCCAGATTTAAAACAGAACTGATTGGATGAAGCTGTGACACGCCAATGTTCAAAGCCAGGGCATTATCAGTGTCGTCATCCCTTCTGTTTCCTCTGACGATGATGATCTCAGTTTTATAATCATTCAGCTTAACCCGAGGAATCTCATCGACGTATGGGTACGTCGCGATGTTTTGTCATAGCTACACCCATCGACGTACAGGTACATCGCGCAATTGCAAGTGTCATAATTTGCACAGTTTTCAAGTTTTATGGGTGATTTTTGGTAGGCATATGTGGGAGACCTTCCTCTATCTGCTGTCAAGCGGGGATACTGCCTGGTCTCACCTAACCCGCCCTCCCCCCCACACTGGGCAATTCACCTGTTAGTAGTAAGCTGGCCAGTAAAGGTATGTTGCCCCACGGTCTCTCCAATGACGAAATTCACGGTGTTCGTGATTCCTGAGGTGGAGGACAAAGAAATAAAGAAGCTAGAGCAAGAAACAAACAGAAGTGATGAGGTGGTAATGTCATAAAGGATGTGTTTGGTGACTGAAGAATGCTTCTATTGCCTATATAAATGTGTTAAAACCAATATAGTCTGTTACTACACATAAATTCGTACCAAATACATAAATAAATACGTAACTGAAAGTGGCTTGAATTAGTTAACCCTACCATAGTTAGTTTTCTTTAGCCAGGTACCCTGAAGAAGGAAAACGTAAGGTTGCACGACACCTGTATCAACATTTTTAAGCACAGGATCGCGATTTCTCTATGAATTTTCGATGTTTGTTACCAAAAGCGAAGGTTTGAGCCAATTTAAAAAAAATCCATAAATGCTCGGGATTTTGGGGTATCATAATTGGAAATCGGTCGGGACGTGACGGGTTAAGTTTCCTCCTTGCCATCCAAATCTTAAAATATGACAATAGAGATTCAAGCTTAGTTTTAGCATCGTTGATAGCTGACATCTTAACGTAGAGCTGGGTGTCATCAGCATAAGGATGATAACGACACATCGTGAGCATCAAGTAAAGACGATAAGCTACTCGTGTAGATGGTAAATAGAATTGGACCCAAAACTGATCCTTGAGGGACTCCGAATAGAAGGGAAGCAGAATCACAGCTAGTGTAATCAACAACCACTCTCTGAGATCTGTCTGACAGATACGACTTAAGGGGCAAAACAGCACTATCACGAACACCATATAAACACAGATCATCCAACAATAGTTTATGATCTACTGTATCAAAAGCTGCACACAGCTCCAACAGAACTAGGAGTGAAGACAGAGGTGTTTACCACCAAGACACTATGAATTCTTGTTAATGCAGTTGCAGTTGAATGGTATTTTCTGTATGCTGACTGAACAACAGGGACAACTCTGTTATGTACCAGTAGTGGTAAGAGTTGATCAAGTATGGCATGCTCAATAATCTTGGATAAGAAAGAGATGTTAGAGACAGGGCGATAATATGTCATGCTCTCGACATCAAGGCCAGATTTCTTGATTAGGGGCCTAAGCAAGGCACTTTTCTCAGACTACACAAAATTACTTTCTGAGAAGCATCTATTTATTATGTTGCAGATTCAGTCTGCTGCGTGCTCGTACACGTCAGGGAGTTGTGACAAGTTACATGGATCGAGTGGGCAAAATGTTTTGTTTACTTCTCTGATGTAACATTTGACTTTATTTACATCCAGTGGATGAAATGTTGAAAGTAAATGAACCCCTGTGCGCCGTGGTTGGAAGTAAACTGAGTACACTTCACTAGAAGAACTGTTGTCTACATCATTTCTTATGCGAGATATCTTAGTTGTAAAAAAATTAAGCAAAATCAGAAGCCAATTGGGCATCAGATACAGAAGTTGGTTTAACAAATACATTCCTCCGACCAACAAATTCACAACTGCAGACAGTTTTTTTTCTTTTTTTTTTAATCACCACCACATGAATCAACTTTATTTTGATAACACCTTGCCTTCTGGGCTTTTACAGTGTGAACAACCACTCTTCTCACACAAACATTACGCAAACGAGTTAATCCGGTCCGTTTCAAGCGCCACTCACGTTCTACCATTCTACGTTGTCTACACAAAGAATTAATGGAAGGGCCATACCACGGAGAATTATCATGTACAATGATTGTTTTTACCACATCAGGACAATAATGATCAAAAGCTGACCCAAGCTCATTGTTGTATATATCAACCAAATCATCAGCAGAGAGATCTGAAGAATCAATGCAGTTTAAATGCTGATTAATTTCACGACACATCAAATGTCAGTTAACGTTCCTGTAATTTCTAAACCTGATGACCTTTTTATAGGATGGGGATTTCGGGATGTCAAAACTAAACGTGAGCAGAGCATGATCAGAGATGAGGAGATCAACTGAGTCAACTTCCACATCCGATACGCGCCTGCAACCAACAGGGGACAAGATCAAGTCAAGGACATGTCCCGAGACATGAGTAGGATCACTCACATGACTGAAAAAACTATTCTAGGTGATCAGCTCAAGGAATTCTGAAGAGAATGGTTTTGACTGCGGACTGTCAACCCAATAATTCAAATCACCGCAAACAAGAAGTCCTCCAGATTTAAGAGAAAACACCAAGAAACTGCTCAAACTCCTCTATAAAACCTCGATCTGTGCCCGGATGACCTGGTCGATAGACAGCTGCAATTCTAATGGTATTCTGACAGAAATTTATTAATATTTCCGTAAATTCAAACGAAGATGGGGTCAGGTCTGAGTCTATGAGAGAAACGTCTGCAAGTGCTGCCGAGTAGATGAGTGCTATGCCTCCTCCCGGATAGTCAGCAGCAGGCCTGGGAATACTTATAACAGAACGTGTCTTAGGCAAAGCACTACCAATAATATTGTTAAGAGGAAGGATTTGCCAGTTAAGTATTGCCAGAGAATTCACGATGTTTCTCATAACTGCGTACTTCCGTTATGAGTCAGAGTTGCCAGTTAGCCTGCTGTTTGTGATCATAGTTATTCTGTAAGTTGTACATTAATTTTTGTGGCCTTTTTCTCAATAATGTTTTATTTATGTGATTGTTAAATTATATAATTCAGTTTAAGTTTGTATGCTAAATAATTAATGTAAGAAAACTTTGGCATGTTTTGGTTGTCTCCTAGTTGGTAACTGTTTTAACTGTTGCCCAGTCGAATGTGTGCTAGAAGTTTCTAGAGTAAGGTAAGGCTATATAGGGATGTGGAGGAAAAAAAATAAAAAAATGAAAAAAATAAACAGAGCAAGTTCAGTCAGTTTTCAGTGCCGTTTGAGTGTAGTTCAGTGTCAGTACAGTGCAATTTGTGCATTTTCGGTGCTTGTGAAAATAGTGAAGTGTTGTTGGCAAACAGTGAAGTGTTACTGCAGTTTGTGTACTTTCGGTACTGTGAAAATAGTGAAGTTGGAAAGAATTAAGTGTAATTATTTGGAAAATAAAGACAGTTAAGTTCAAAAGCTAGTAATTATTTTCGCCTCAGCTGATCTTTGTGTGCTGTACACAGAAAGGTTGACCCTAGAAAGAACAAATCACTGCGAAACGTCCTCCCCATACTGAACTACTCCTGTTGGAGCCTGTGGCAGTGTGGGGTGGGGACGTAACACTGGTGTCAGGAGTGTGGATAATTTAAATGCTTCAGTGTATCTAACCTTCGACATGGAAGCAGAAGGTGTACAGACAAGAGGCTAAGCTAGACAAGAAGAGGCATGTCTGGCATAATCATGAAGCTATTACAAGCACAGAATGAAGGACAGAAAGAACTTAAAGAACAATTACAAGCACAAAGTGTACAACTACAAGCACAGATTAAGGACAGAAAGAACTCAAAGAACAATCACAGGCACAGAATGACGAAAAGAAAGAACTCAAAGAACAATTGCAAGCACAGAATGAACAACTACAGGCACAACGTGAAGAACAAAAAGAACGATATGAACAGCTTCAGAAGGCATTACAGGAGCAACAGTGGGAATTACGACTGACGATGCAAGGACAGCTGGATGCTTTCATGGGAGAAATGGAAGAAGAGCAGCAGCAGTTCAAGGAGGAAGTATACGCTGAGCTACAGCAGCAGAAGTGTGAGGTAAGCAATAACGTGATCGAGTTCATATAGCATTTAGACGACCAGGTGAAGCATGTAGACGAAGAGCTGAAGATTAATGAGGGAATAGTGACAGATTGCAGACAGCATGTTGACAACCAGCTGAAAATTAGTGAGGGAATAGTGATGGAGTGCAGACAACATACAGATAACCAAATGAAGCATGCAGTCTACCATGTAAAGATAATTAGTGAGAAAATTGGGGCTGTAAAGAAATATTGCACTGCTGAGCCTCAGGCTAGTGTACAGGGAGCATATGAAAAGAATGGACAGTGTATGGTGAATCTTGACAGATCCCAAGCATCTAAAGGTAGCATTATAGAGCTGAATAATTAGAACGTAGGAGATTTAACTCCTGGACTTAATTATGATGCCCCAGTTTTTAGGCCCCAAACAGTGAAATGCATGGCTATAATGGGGGTCCAATTAAAAAGAAACCTCAGGAATTTCATGACAGAGTATCTTGGGAAGCTTATCGTGCACAGTTTGTGTTACTTGCTGATCAGAATGGTTGGGATGATGGGCAGAGGGCAGTGCAGCTTGCTACTAGCCTTAAGGGTGCTGCAATGGAAATTCTGGGCCAGATGTCAGCAGAGGAGAGGAACAGTTATCTGTCCCCAGTAGAAGTGCTGGAGGGCAGATACGGCACCATGTACGAGTACAAGACTGAGGTTTACAGAGCAAGATTCTGGAGCCGTGTATGGTCTCGAGGAGAATCCCTACAGCAGCTTGCGCACGACCTGGAGCGTATGGCATACAAGGCAAAAACTGTGGAGCAGCACCTAACCTGCTGGCTATTCTGAGTATGGCATACAAAGCATACCCTGGAGCAGCAAATAACCTGCCGGCTATTCTTCTGAGGGACCAGTTCATTGATGCTCTTGATAGTGCAGAGTTGAAGGTGCAAGTGAAGCTGGCACAACTCAGAAGCATGCAAGAAGCACTAGCCAGGGCTCTAAAGTTCGAGTTCCATATCAGGTTCCGTACATCCACTTATCAGGCAGATTGTAGTACAGGATTCAAGGCAAGTTAGGTGCGGGTACGGGAAGTGGAAAATTTTGTAGGATGGTGCTGGTACTGTGATAAGCCATGACATAGAAGAGTGAACTGCAACAAGTGGAGAAGAGAACAGGAGAAGATCAGACGAGATTGCTGGTTCTACGGGAAGGCAAAACACAAGAAGATGGATTGTTGCAAATAGCAAGAACGAAACAGTGCAAGGAAATCCACGATTGCAACGAATGGGTGTTGGACATGTGGTGAGGTGGGACACTTCAGCTATGAGTGTCCAAATGAGAAGGATGGCAAGAAGAAGACTGCAGAAGACGGAAGAACAGATGGCAAGGAGTGTAGTAGGAATGGGAATCTTGGCAAGAAGTGCCGCCGTACTGTAGTGACAGAGCCAGCATCAGATGAAGAAGACCTGAAGAGGATGCAGATCTACAACCAGTGCTAGAGTGGCTGCAGCAGAATACAGTGCAACCATCTTGGGAAGAAGTTTCCAGATTAAGTCCTGCGACCAAGAGCTACTGGAGTCAGTGGGACCTTCTTTGTCTGAGCATAGGACTACTGGAGCGTCAGTGGGCGACAGTCGATGGCCTTAGCAAGTACAGTACTTGCAACTGGTGGTTCCGAAGAAAAGGAGGTCTGGGATCTTGAATGAGTCTCATAACCAGATCAGCAGTGGGCACCTGGGAGTGAAGAAAAATGTAAGTTGGCTGCGACAGAGGTTCTACTGGATTGGCATGCGTCAGGATGTTGGAGAGTTGTGTCAGGCCTATGGTGTATGTTGTGCCAAGAAGGGACCCAAGAAACGTGGTTACGCCCCTCTCCAGCTGTACCAAGTGGATGCACCAATGAAAAGAGTCACGGTGGACATTGCTAGACCTTTGCCACTCACTGAAAGAGGAAACTGGTACATATGTGCTGCCATGGACTACTTCACAAAGTGGCCAGAAGCCTATGCTATCTCTGATCAAGAGGCTGTGACTGTTGCTCAGGTGTTGGTTGACCAGTTTTTCTGTCGTTTTGGGATGCCACAAGAGCTCCATTCAGACATGGAAGAAAATTCGAGTCTCCTGTGTTCCGTGAGGGGTGCAGGTTATTGGGGATCAAAAAGACCAAGATGACCCCCACTAAGGCCACAGTCAGATGGGATGGTGGAGAAATTCAACTGGACCCTGGGACAAGAACTGGCCAAGTACTGTGTAGAGCAGTGGTTCTTAACCTCTTTACTACCACGCCCCCTCTAGTAGTTGGTCCTTCCCTCCACGCTCCCTCTAGTATTTGGTCCTTCTCACCACGCCTCCCCCCCCATCTTCAACCGAATTGATAAAATTCCCTCCAAGATTTTAAGGAAAAACTGAAAAAAGGGTGTTTTTAGTCGTTTTATTGAGCATGAATTCTGTGCAGACAATATACCCAGCATATTTAATGAGGTTACGTTCTTACTAATTTAATGAGATACTTGACTCTGCTTCTTAGCTACCAAGATCTTGAATGCGTGGTCGAATGCCAGATGGTGCACAACGTAAGTCCACTGCAACGTTCAGCCAGTTTCTGTACTTAGTCTTTACAACAATGAGCATGGAAAATACAGCTTCACAAAGAGACGTGGATGCAAACATTGTTAGAATCCGAAGAGTATGATGTGAGATCAGAGGGTAAACAGGAAGGTACTTGACCCAGAACGTCTCAAGATCCAGTTCTTTGAAGTCTTCCTCAGCTGAGGAGTTGAACTTCAACTCAAGAAAATACTCTTGCACTTCATCCGAAACATCAGCTACCTTACACTGAAATGGGTTTCTGATGAATTTACAGGTTTCATGCTTCTCATCTATATCTGGAAAGTATCTGATTAATTCTGCTTTCAAGTCAGTCAGATGAGTGATTATAATTATTTTTTTTTTTTCTTCAACAGATTCAAGGTAAATATGAATGAAAGCAGAATCCAAGTTACTAAAACTGGCTGTATTTCCATCCTGAATTCGATATTTCCAGAGGTCGAGTTTGGCCATGAAGGCTCGAATGGTGTAGTTCAAGGCTGATTCCATTCAGTGTTTCAAAGATGTCCACCAGGTAAGCTAGAGATAGCAGAAAGCCTTCAGACTGGAACTTGTCATGGTCTGCCTTCTGCTGTGAATCTAGAAGTATTGCTACTTCTTATCGTAGTTCATAAAGCCGTCCAAGCATATTTTGTATTTCTTTCACAATTATCTTGATATTGGCCACGCTCTTGTTACGAGAATTACAAATATAATTAGAGAAATTTCTGCTTTTCCCCCCGCCCTCACGCACCCCCTGGAAATTACTCGCGCCCCCCAGGTTAAGAACCTCTGGTGTAGAGGGACAAATGGAATAGGACCAGAAATTACTTGCGTTGTTGAAGGCATATCGGTCTGCATCCCATGAGTCTACCGGCTACACCCCTGCGAAACTGATGCTGACTTGTTAATGGGAAGACCACCTGGTGAAGAGCTGCCTACAGACACCTCAGGCTATGCAAAGCATCTTCAGGAAAGGCTGGCTGAGGTACATCATCAAGTGCGAAGAGCTCTAAAGTTTTCAGGTGAAGTGATGAAGCACAAGTATGATGCCATGGCAAGTGAGATGAGCTTCAAGGATGGTGACCAAGTTTGGTTATACAATTCTCAGCGGAAGAAAGGGCAGTCGCCGAAGCTGCAGAGCCCATGAGAGTAGGGTCGCCACCTCTTCCTTAAAAAACGGAATCGTTCCGTATCTGAGAGTAAATTGTTGTGCTTCATATTGAACCTATACGGAACGGCTATTGTTCCTTATTTTATCTGAATTCACCAGCATCATAATCCGTCATTTTTTCTACATTAACATATAATATATTGTTACGAAGCGAGATTTGCCAGTTAGGTGTTCGAGAATCTTCTCGGCGTTTTCTGTACTATAGGCTAGTTCCAGTATCGGTATGAGTCACAACTGCCAGTTTGACTGCTGTTTGGCAAGTTTCGCATTAATTTTTATGCTCTTTTTCTCAATGTTTTATTTGCGTGATAGTTAGTTCAATTATGTAATTTAAGTCTGGTAAATGATTTAGTGTTATGTAATGTAAGAAGACTCTGGAATGTTTGATGTCTCCTAATTGGTAACTACGTTGCTAGGGGCAGGTTAGTTAGGACCAGCACGTTCCAGTATGTTGAAGAAGTAGATCATTCTCGAACAATGCAAACTTATATAAGGATGGGGGATGAGACTGTAGCAGGTTTAGTTGGGCCTCGGTCAGTTTGAGTGAAGATTCGTTGGATGTCAGTGAAGTTTGTATATTTTCGGTACTTATGAAAGCAGTGAAGTGCAGTTGGCAAACAGAGAATTGTTGTAGAAGTTTGTACAGTTTTGGTTCTTGTGAAAACAGTGAAGTGTAATATCAGTAGTGTTGTCAAGCATTAATTGTGAAGTGTTGTCAAGTACTAAGTGCAACTGCAGGTAGTAAAGTTCGTGTAGCTTCAGTGGGTGTGAGAACAGTGAATTGAAGTTAGAAAGTATCAAGTGGAATTATTTGGAAAATAAAGACCATGAAGTTTAAGAAGCCAGTGTTTATCTTCGCCTCAGCTGATCTTGTGTGCTGTACACCTAAGGCTGACCCTAGGAAGAACAACTCACTGGGCAACGTCCTTCCTATACTGAACTACTGCCGTTGAGCCTGTAGCAGTGCGGGGACTGGGACGTAACAATATTGATTTGATAGTCTACTGAAAATTGATATCATCTAGTGAAAGTTACTGTGAAATATCTACCGTATATATCATGTACCTGGCAACCTTGTTACTTGCTAGTGGAGTGGTGGGTAGTGGCGTGGGAGATGGGAATCATGGAGTCGCGGTCTATATACAGCGGGCCAACTGCTGAGTTGACTCAGTCTGCCTTGGAATTTTGGAGAAAGCCTCCCGAGTCCCTTGCTGAATAGTACAAAAACAACAATGGCTACTTCCTCTGCCACTAGGAACTTTGATTTATTGTCACTTGCATTTTTAGTTCATAAATGAAAATGATACCAAAATTGGGTTTAAGGAAATTGCTAGTAATGTTAACATACAGTATATTTGTTTCCTTTCACATGTAACCCACCCCCTCACAACCTCAGTGGTGAGATGTTCCTTATTTTCCTGATCTGGAGATGGCAACCCTACATGAGACGGGCTGTACATTGTTGGACCGCCTATCAGATGTAACATATCAGATTTGGGGAGGCAGGAAGTCTCGCCCAAAGGTGGTACACATGGGCCAGGACAGTACAGCTGGGACGTCTCCGAGGAATCGTGCTTTTCCCGCAGCCAAGGAAGTAAAGGAGGACCAAGGAGCTGAAGTGCAAGAGGATGGTGACAGCGTCCCAAGGGAAGAAGTGAATCAGGAAGAGGACTGTTATGCCACGTATTTGAGAGACGGTTACTCGTCCTTCCAAATACGCAGGTTACAGTGGGTTCCTATTCAAGACCAGGTCGGCAGTTCTAAGGAAAGGACTGGACACAAAACAAGGCAGTGAATTGTTACACATATGTACTACAGATATTTTCCCAGAGTCAAATACTACATCAATAGATACACTAGATTCTGGGTTGGCCGGAAATGGGTTAACACAAGGTTTTACTGAATTGAATTCTGTCTCTATACTGGCTCAGGGAAAGTATGGTCATATACAGCCAGCACTTACGGGACTTAGATCACACTTACAATTCTGGACACAGGAATACACTTGCTACAGTTTCCCAAACTCGTATAGCACTGGATGGCACCGATGCAAAGATACAATTACGTTAACACCTGGCATCGACAGACGCTCACCTGGCCGGAAGTCTATCTCGAATGTAGTCTGCCGCGCTACGATACACTGTGAGGGGGGACTGCGGTATTCTAGTGAGACACTCGGAGGTGGCTAGACATATCACAACTAACGTGCCTGTACACAGGGGTGGGGGGGGAGGTCTTTAATAAACAACGGGGTGACACGATTGGTATAATATAATTTCTTCTGTTGGTCACTGTGGTGTTTCACTTGTGTGCCTGTGTACTAGAGAGGGAGAAGTTTTAATGAGCAAGGGGATGGCACGATCGATACAGTATAATTGTTCTGTTAGTCATTGTGGTGTTTCATTCACTGAGGGGGGGGGGGACACGGGACTCCACTCGGGATATACACTAGACCAGAATCACTAGTGGGCTCGTCCAATCTTATACTCTGGGCTCCTGGTCACTTTACAACAAAAATACACTATACAGAATCACTCGCTGACCACGTGGTGTGGGCGGCGTGGCGGTTGTGGGGGAACTTGGTGGTGGTGTGGGTGTAGTGCGTGGGGGTGGCGCAGGAATTCTGCGGTGAGGGGGTGGTGGAGACCGGCGGGGATGAGGATGGGGAGGAGTAGTAGGAAAACGGCTCTTCGTGGGGAGTTGGTGTCGGTTTGGCTCGGGTAGTCGGGGGGGGAGGGGCGGGGGTGGGGGAGTCTTCGGCGGGGCAGACGTGGCGATTCCTGTAGGTGCGGGCGGTTCAGTTGCAGTTGACGATGACCTGAAAGGGGTTGGGAACTTTAGTGATGGTGTAGGACCCCAGGAAGCGGGAAGCAATTTTGCTGGGGGTGGGGAGGTGTGCAACGAAAACCAAGTCGCCTGGTTTGTAGGGGTTGGCGGGGGAGGAATCAGTTTGGGTGTCTTGGTATGAGTGCAGGTGCTGTAACCGACGCTTTAGGTGTTGTAGGGGGTTGGCGGTTGGGGAGTGGGTGGGGGGTTGAAGGTGTTGTCGGAGAGGGAGGAGGAGGGGTGCCTCGCCGAAAACCCGCTCGTGGGGGGGGTGATGCCGTCGTCACGGGGGCAGGTGTTAATTCCCCACTGAGCAATTTTGACGTGTGCAGGCCAATCTTGATCTTGGGTATCCTGGATGCGGGTCTTGATTTGATTTAACAGGGTCCGGTGACTCCTTTCGCAAACCCCATTTCCTTGGGGCCAGTAGGAGGAAGAGTGGGAAATGGAGAATCCGAATAGAGTGGATAGTTCCTTCCTGATTTGCCCCGTGAACTCTGGGGCATTATCAGAGCGAATGGCCTGGGGGATGCCAAAGCAGGAGAAGACGTGGAGCATGAGGGCGTCGGTTATGGCGACGGCGGTGTGCACCTTGGCTGGACAAGCAATCAGGAATTTGGAGTAGACGTCGACAAATGTTATGATATATTTGTAGCCGGACCTAGGTGGCAGGGGGCCGACAACGTCGACGGATAATAACTGCCAAGGTTTGTGGGCAGAGATCTTGCCAGCCAGACCTGCAGAACAGGTGATGTCCTTGCCTAGGCAGCATGCCCGGCATGCCTGAGTGACACGCTGGGCGAGAGTAGTGAGGTTGGGGGCCCAGTACAGGTCGTTGAAAACCTGGGTTAACTTTTTCGTACCCAGGTGGATCCCATTGTTTGAGTGGAGGTGGGTGAGGACATCTATCGCAGAGTCTGGGTCCAGGACAATGTGTCCCGATGGTGTAAAAAGTTGGTCCCCTTGCAGGTGAAGTTTTGGAAACAGGTGCACGGGACTCCACTCGGGATATACACTAGACTAGAATTACTAGTGGGCTCGTCCAGTCTTATACTCTGGGCTCCTGGGAGACGAGCCTGACATTGAGTCTGAGAGAGACTCGGAGAGGTCTCACCAGCTGGTAAGTCGTGCCCTGGCGTTCAGGGCAACTCCCGGGGTGGCTGAGGACCCAGGATACTGGAACCCGGGGTGGCTGGACTGCGGCAACGGCTGGAAGGCGGCGGCGCCGTCAGGGTTGTCACACAGGAACCTCGGGCTGGGAGAGTAGTTGACGGGGCCCGACGTCGGCTGCTATGTCTGCTAGGGCTCCGCCTCGACGGCTGCTCACACAGGTAGAGTTGCAGGGAACCAAGACCTCGGGTGAGGCCTTGCCATGGCTCAGGGGAAGGGTCCTCTCCTGCTGCAGGATCTCTTATGGGAGAAGCGGACTATGGCCTGCTCTACCTCTGGCCTGACGCAGCTAGTGGCCATCGTCGGAGTGGTCAGGGGGTTGTAGCTCTGATGTAGCTAATGGCCTGTACCGTGGAGCGAGGAGAACCAGTAGCAGAGGGACGGACGATGGCCGATCCTGCCTCATACCCAGCACGGCTTGTGGCTGATGCTGCAGTGCTACTCTGGGGGGAACGACTACAGGAGTCGGGCGACTGGTGGCCTGTCCTACCTGACTGACATGCGTCCGTGCCGTGGCCATGCAGCGGGGATGCAACTGGGGAATGGACTGTGGCCAGTTCTGTCCCTTGCCTGGTATGACTGTGGCCAATACTGTGGAGTTGCAATTGCAAACCCACCCCTTCCCTGGCGAGTGGATTTTCGGCCGGAGACTAGACGCTGGCGACTGCTACCTTCCCGGGACGTTGGCTGGGAGTAAGAGGAGCGTCGGGGAGGGATACAGGTACGCCGTTCCTGTTCCGAGCCGCTCGGTGTCCACGGCGGACCCCAGGTAGTCCTTGGGGGGTTCGGGGGTTGGTGTCATCTGCACCGGCCGTCGTGTCGTCTGCGGCCTTCACCCCTAACTTCCGTATTTCAAGGACCAAGACCTTCTAGGAGGAGTGGACTGTGTGTAGGAGCAAGGACGTCATCGGGAGCGGCATAGAAGAAGACCAATTGAAGGATTATTTTGTGTATAGTTAGATGTTTCATTATTATTAATTATGTTTGTATATATTGTGTAGTTTTGTCGGGATGACAAAGGATTAGGGAGGGGATAGTGTTAAGAAGCGGGATTTGCCAGTTAGGTATTGCTAAAGAATTCCTGAGGCTGATGTTTCCTGTAATTCCGTACTTCCGATACGAGTCAGAGCTGCAAGTTAGCCTGCTGTTTGTGATCGTAGTTATTTTGTAAGTTGTTCATTAATTTTTGCGTTCTTTTCTCAATAATGTTTTATTTATGTGATTGTTAAATTGTATAATTCAAGTTTGTCTGCTAAATAATTTACAATGTAATGATGTAAGAAAACTTTGGCATGTTTTGGATGTCTCCTAGTTGGTAACTGTTTTAACTGCTGCCCAGTCGAGTGTGTGCTAAAAGTTTCCACAGTAGAGTGCTGTAAGGCTATATAAGGATGGGGAAGAGACTACAGCAACATCCCTGAATCTATTGAAGAAGAAGCCATCACCATCACCTCCAACGATGACCCCACCGACATCAGCAATAAACTCAATGAACATATCAGAGACCACACTGATGATTTCATCAAAAGCTTTAAAGAAAAATTACGTTACTCCAGGAACCTACAGCTTTTCAGTCAATTCACCAACAACTCAACGTACCAATAACTCATCTACAAGAACCAGCAATCTCCACTGACCCGGCTAACATAAGGCCCGGCCTCCACTATAGGTGGAGGATATCTTTTACGAACGAACGAACGACTACAGCAAGTGCAGTCAGTTTTCATTGCAGTTTGAGTGTAGTTCAGTGTATTGCAGTGCAGTTTGTATATTTTCGGTGCTTGTGAAAATAGTGGTGTTGTTGGCAAACAGTGAAGTGTTTTTGCAATTTGTATACTTTCGGTACTTATGAAAATAGTGACGTAAGCATTATGGAAATTAAGACAGTGAAGTTAAGAAGCAAGTATTTATTTTCGCCTCAGCTGATCTTGTGTGCTGTACACCGAAAGGCTGACCCTAGGAAGAACAACCCACTGGGCAACGTTCTACCTATACTGAACTAATGCTGTTGGAGCCTGTGGCAGTGTGTGGTGGGGACGTAACGATGTTAATATCTGACTCATACAACAAGGTTTCAGTCCAACACAAAATGTCAAGCTTGTGCTGATTTAGAGCTTCATTAATATGGTCTATCATATTACGGATGGAACGAATATTTAAAAGACCTATCTTTACCTTAACTGGTTCAAGAGGGACGTAGTCAGTTTTTTGAATAGTCGAAATTGGTGTTTTCAATCAATCTATTCCTATGAGAAATCATAACTGGGCAGTCTCTACCAGATGCAAAATGGGCAGCCGACTGTGAATTAGTATTAGCGTCTTGATACCTTAAAGATGAGCAGATGATGCATTTGGGAGAATTTCTCTTACTACAATCCTTAGATTTATGGGTCCGAGCACAAAAAAACACATTTAGATTCCTCATTTTTTCTAGAACACCTCTCATATGTATGACCCACACCCTGACAGTGATGACACTGTAACCCTGAATCTGTTAAAAGCATGGCATCTTGTAAGATCCACATAGATATAATTGACGTGTTCTGTGATGGAGGACCTCACTCTGGTGACATCTTCAAGACAGCAGTTTTAGTATCATTCCTTTATCTTGTGAAGAGAAGGTTGAGGGTGCAACCTCGATCAACGAGCATCTTACTTTGGTTTTATTCATAATGCTAGGGATGATTTACATCAATGTAAAGTATATAAAACTGTCTTCTCACTATCAGCTGTTACACAGATACTTCACAGACCAACATGAGGTACTTACAGATTGTGTCACCTCTCAGTCCCTGGTTAATCCCCAGAAAAACATGACGCCCCCAACACAACTTTTTCTCGAGTTATGCGGGCAGCGGGTGATCTGCTGCCACACAGAAGACGTCTGTCAGCACACAAAAGGGATCACATGTATAAACTAAATACAAGCAAACATGCCTCCTATTTTCCTTAGCTGAAGCACAGATTTCTTACCTAATAAAATGCAACCAGAGCAAACACTACGAACCAAATATCATGTCACAAAAGAGACTTTCTATTCATGTGATATGCCGTAACAAGTGAGGAGGGTATGACACAAACGAAGATGAGCAGGGATAGTCTCCCATCTTCGATTGGGGTGGGTTGATGTGTGACAGTGAAGAAAAGAGGGTTTAATGCTAAGAAGCTTGTTGTGAACCTACAGGTCCCATGAGGATTGCCAGCGTTCACGAAAGAGACGGGTACGATCAAAAGCAGGAATGAGACGGAAAGGACATAGAGGATAGAGTAAGTGTGCCTGCGAGTCAGCTTATTCATTACCTGTAATCCCGATATGACTAGGGACCCAGCAGAAGTGAGTGAGGCTGGATGATGACGAAATGGAAAACGTGAGTGGATGTAAGTACTTGGGTAGTGTGATGAGCAAGGGTGGAAGTTTGGAGGATGAAATGATTGAAAGGGTAAAACAAGGAAGAAAGGTTGGTGGTTCTTTGAAAGCAGCGATAAAAAATAGGGAAGTGAGTACGGAAGTAAAAAAGTCGCTGCATGATAGTATCGTGATACCAACTCCAACGTATTGTTAAGAAGCTGGATTGCTTGTTAGATTGTGCTGGAGAATTTCCGATGTTTTTCCTAGTTCCGTTACGAGTTGCCAGTTAACCTGCTGTTTGTGAGCGTGGTTAGTATGTAAGGTGTACATTAGTTTTTGTGCTCTTTTTCTCTATAATGTTGTTATGCAGCGTGTTTTAGGATCGACTTCTTGCTCCTTAGACACGGTGCTTAGAGTGGGGTCCCCTTTCTAGACTGGGCTGGGTATATGAGGCAAGAACAGGACATAAAAACACTTAGCAACAACCCTTACACGTATATTACCTTAATTCATACACAAGAGCAATAGGAACAGTGGCAAACTAGTACAAGAAATAGGTTGGTACAATGGACAGGTCCGGAGGACTCCGAGGTAGGTGAGGTAGCCGGGGTACCTTCAGGGATGGCCGGGGTACAGGGGGCGGCCCCAGGCGGCGACCTGCGTCAGGAGAGGGACCGGCGGCCGGGAGGGCGACCTGCGTCAGGTGAGGGACCAGCGGCCAGGAGGGCCAGGCGGCTACCGGATCATCTGGGGTGCCGCACCGGGAGGCCGGCTACCTCTTGGTCGTGTAGGGGCCTCTGTCAGGAGGCCTGTCACTGCTGGATCGTAGGGGAGGCCTTCGTCAGGAGGCCTGGTGGGGCCAGGTTGTCCAGGATGGTCTGAGGGGTGGTGTGTTGTGGGCGCCTGACTTCGGGGGCCCGAGGGAGGGAACCTAGGGGCTTGGGCCAAACAGGGAGAGCAGATGCGCTTGTCGGTGCCCACTCTGCCGGGCAGGGCGTCGTCGGACTGGGAGGGAGAGGTCATGCCCCGGGGTTCTGGGGATGTCTCAGCGGGCCTGGGTCCCACGGCCTTACCTCGGCAGAGCCTCCGTCAGTAGTATGGTGTGGCGTCCCGTCGTCGAAGTGGCCATCAGGGTCAACGTCTTCTGGGGACCTGGCTGAAGGGTGTGGACCCCAGATCCCAGGAGGCCTCTCCAACACTGCTTGAGCTGCTCCTCTGGTCCGATGTTCTCCTGTAGGGAAGAGGGGAGGAAGCCCATGCAACCACAACTAGAGTTGGGGGAGCAGAGGAAATCCTCAGGAGGGGAAGGCACTGGGGTAGGGGGCGAGGGGCGGTGCATAGCCGTTACCTCCCTGGCGCGGCAGGAGGCTGTCGCTAGGTCCCCTAGGGCATGGCGAGTGGAGTGGCTGGTGGCCGTTTCCTCCTTCATGCAGCAGGAGGCCATCACAGATGGGTCGCACCCCTGGCTGATGGTGGGCGTAGCGTGGCAGGAGGCCGTCGCTAGTCCCAAGCTGTGCCCTGTGAAGACTACACCCTTCGTGCAGCAGGAGACCATCATGGGGG
>JAGKTI010018545.1:0-17625 GCA_018397915.1 Birgus latro | reverse complement strand
CAGTACTGTGATACCAACACTGACATATGGAAGTGAAGCTTGGACCCTGTTGGAAGGACAGAAGTCAAGAGTGAGAGCAGTGGAAGTGAGTTATTTGAGAGGAGCATGTGGAGTCGCATGGAGAGACAGACTAACAAATGAGAAAGTGAAGGAGCGTTGTGGTGTGGTTGAGGACGTGATGGGAAGAGTTAGGAGAAACACATTAAGGTGGTTTGGGCATGTGGAGAGGATGGAGAGTGAAAGACTGATGAGGAGAGTGTATGTGAGTGAGGTGGAGGGGGCGAGAGGGAGGGGGAGGCCGAGGATGAGATGGAGGGATGGAGTGGAGAGGTATATGAGAGAGGGGGATGTGAGTTGGGAGGGTGGTAGTGAAATGGCAGGGGACAGAGTGACATGGAGGCGATTTGTTTGGCCACCCCGTTCGGGATTGAGGCGTCTGGCAATAGACAGGTAGATATACATTCTCCATATCCTCCCCTACCAGTCTCACTGGACATTCACTGACTTCAATTCTCTCGAAGACCATCACTATACTCTTCCCTACATTCACCTTTAGATTCTGCTTCTTACACACTCTCCCAAACTCATCTACCAAGCCTTGCAGCTCCCCATCATCTTCACTCAACAATGCAGTATCATCTGCAAACAACAGTACAGGGAGTTTCCAAACACTGCCCTCTCTCACTAGGGCCACTCCAACATCCACTGCCAAACCTTGTATCTCTTTTATAACCCTGTCCAAATACAGACTGAACAACCATGGAGACATGACACATCCTTGTTTCAATCCAACCTTCAAATGGAAAAATTCACTCAGTTTGCCATCAACACACACTGCGGCCATAGCACCCTCATACATACTCTTCACTGCCTTCAACGACTTCCCATCTACTCCATATATTCTTAGTACTTTCCACAATCCTTGTCTATCCACCCTGACATATGCTTTCTCCAAATCCATGGAGGCTGCATACAACTTCTTTCCCTTCTCTAGAAACTTTTGCACTAAAGATCTAAGAATCAATATCTGAACTAAACAACTTCTTCCTTTCCTAAAACCTCCCTGTTCTCCTCCAACTAATTCCTCTGTTATTTCCCTAACTTTGTCAATAACTATCCTACCATATATTTTTCCTATTACACTAAGAAGGCAAATGCCCCTATGATTACCACACACTTCTTTTTCCTCCTTTTCCTTTGTACAGGGGAATAATTATACCTGACTTCCAATCCTCCGGGATTCTACCTTCCTCCCACGCCAATCTGCACACCTTCCACATCCATTCTATTACTATCTCTCCCCCATGCTTCAGCATTTCACATACTTCATCAATTCCTGGGGCTTTCCCCATTTTAACTTTCTTCATTGCTTCCACTACTTCCATTCTACTGATTTCTTCCTCTCTTCTCACAACCCTCCTTCTCCCTGCCATTCCCCAGCCACTGATACTTGCATTACTTTCATTCTCTATGTTCAACAGTTCATTAAAGTGCTCTCTCCGTCTGTTCACTTTTTCTCCCTTCTCCACTAGTAATCTACCATTTTTATCTTTCACACCCCAACTAACTTCGTTGGCACCCTGTGTAACTCTCTTTACCTCTTTCCAGAACATTTTCTTACATTCCCTCCACTTTATACTCAAATTCCTTCCAAATTCCTCATCCACTCTCTTCTTACTCTCTCTTACTAATCTTTTCACCTCTCTCCTCCTCTCTACATATAACTCTCTCGTCCGTCTCTCAGCATCTTCGACGCCCCTGTTCCTCATCCATTCATTATATGCTTTCCTCTTTTGTGCCACAGCCTCTCTCACCCCTTCAGTCCACCATGCTGTTCCCTGAATCCCCTTTTGTCTTCTCTTTACACCACACACCACCTCACATGCTGCACAGATTTCTTCTGTGAATAACTTGCGCACACCTTCCACTTCCCCCATCTGCTCCACTCTATATTAACATATTTACCCAATCGCTCCTCCACTTCCCTTTTATATTCAGCCTTTATTCCATCCTCTTGTAACTTTTCTACCCTCCTTGTAAGAACTAAATCCTCCTGTCCTTCCCTTCTTCCATTTTGTTTGGACCCTGATTCCACTCCCCCAACCTGTATATACTCTTGCATCCATTACACATCTTATCCTATCATCCACACACACAGTCAATCATTGCTTTTCGTACATTCAGTTCACCATCCACCCTTCTGAACACTCGCCATGTATACCTATGGATTATCTTGTGCCTGAAG
The DNA here is from genome assembly GCA_018397915.1 of Birgus latro. NCBI lineage: Eukaryota > Metazoa > Arthropoda > Malacostraca > Decapoda > Coenobitidae > Birgus > Birgus latro. Next base: position 15,380 of record JAGKTI010018545.1, on the reverse strand, counting down.
AGGGTATTAGCTATCACCAACCCCCCCCCCCAACACAAATGTCCACTAAAGCACTACCATTCTCATCCATCTCTGCAGGCACACCCCACTCACCAACCACTCCATCCACCTTCACATTCCCTACTTTTCCATTCATATCTCCAATCAGAAATACTCTCTCATTCCTTTCAAATTTTTCCAAGCATGCCTCCACATTTGTCCAGAACTCTTCTCTCACTCTACTTACACGGTCTTGTGTTGGCGCATACATGTACACAATCATCCACATTTGTAGTCCAACTTTCACTCTTACCCACACAATCCTTGACCCAACTGATCTATACTCTAATATTCAACTTCCATCGGTTACTCACAGCAATACACACTCCTTCTTTTGCCCTCATTCACACCTACCCCCGCACGTATACCCCATCCATACTCCCATTCTTTCACACTCTCACCTAGTCATTTAGTTTCAGTTAATCCACATATACCCACTTTCGTACCCTCAAGCACCTGTACAATCTCTCTCTCTCTTTCACCTCATCATTCATACCCCTTACATTCCAGGTTGCGATCCGTAACAAGTCCTTTGTCAGGTCCTTTGTCGACAACTTTTGATCAGTCCTGGTCCGAGGCTTCTTGTTCGTATTTTTAGTTAGCTGTTTTACAGGGTGGGGCACTAATGCCGGAAAACAAAATCTTTGGCCTTACATGTGATATAATGTGCTGTTGCCTAATGGGTATTAAGTGATGTAAGCCGCAGTTCTTGTGTTAATTAATACTGAACACTGCTGCTGAGAATGCATTAATAAACTGAAAAGGGTAGGTGTTAATGACGAACATCATTAAGTTTGCCGTAATCTTTCTAGGGCTTTCTCACACAACTTTTTTCCTTCTTCCATTCCAAGCATTGGGCTGGAAAGAAGGTATACAGGGCAAAATTTGGGTATCAGACTTTTACTGGATAACCTAAACAGAATAGAAAGGAAGAATATAGCATTTAAGGTGGCAAATTAGATGACAAGAAAACAGGATATCATAGGTGAGCAGTGTGCATGAAATGAAGAAGGAAAGGTAGTGGTGAATAGTGAGGATATTAAAGATGCCTGGAGAGAGCATTATATAGTAACTGGCTGCTGAATGAGGAATATGATTTGAACAGTGAAGGTTTGGAGTCAGCAGACCCAATGTCTGACCCTTGGTCTTTGATTGTTACTGCAACTGTGAGCAAGGCAACAGGTAGTATGCAATTGGAGAAGGCAGCAGGTGTGTCCGAGTTGACTGCTGAAATGCTGAAGGCCTCAGGAGATAAAGGAGTGGGTTCAGTTACTGATTTGATAAATATGATTATATATGAATGTGTTGTCCCAAATGACTAGCTGAAGCGTGTGATTGTAAATGAACACAAGGGGCAGGGTGATGCCCTGGAAAGAAAAAATTATTGAGGCATAAAACTTTCAGATCATATAAGGAATGTAATGGAGAGTTCTAGAAGGTATGATTAGGGAAATAATGAACACTGATGAGATGATGATATGCAGTTTGGGTTTATGCCAGGCAAAGGGGACACTGATGCCATATTCATTGTCCAACAGCTTCAGGGAAACTATACAGGAAAGAAAAGGGAGCAGTATTTTATTTTTGTTGATTTGGAGAAGGCCTTTGACAGAGTCCCTAGGGAGATGGTGAAGTGGACCATAAGAATGCTTAGGATCAAGGAGAGGCTGGTTAGACTGATTATGGCTATGTATGTAGGTGCCTGCACCCAGGTGAGAGTGAATGGAAATATGAATGATGAGTTTTCCATGAATACTGGCATGCATCAGGGGTCAGTCTTGAGTCCTTTATTGTTTGTCATGGTGCTTGAAACTCTCTCATGTGACTTCAGAAGTGGACTACAATGGGAAGCTTACGTTGATGGCTTGGTGTCGATTACAAGGAATGTAAGGGAGGTGGGGGAATAATTCAGGAAGTGGAGAGAGAGAGTGGGGAACAAGAGTTTGAGATTTAATACAGATAAAAATAGATGACATTTAGGGCTTGTGACAGTACTGTCAAAGCAGAGGGAGAGTGGTCATGTGCAGTTTGCCACAAGGGTGTGGGAAGCAATGCAATTTGGTGCAGTATTTGTAAAGTGAGTGCATAAGAGGTGTAGCAGTTTCAGAGGAAGACTACGAGATAATTCTGATTTTGTGTGTGCCGTGCATTGGAGAAAGCGTGAAGGGACTGTCAAACATGAAAGGACTGATCTTGCTGGGGAGTCTCTTGACTGTGTGGAAGGGTTTTGTTATTAAGGGGACATGCTATGTGATGAAGTGGGGCTGGAGCTAGCTTTGTGGCTAAGGTAAGGAGTAGTTGGAGGAAGTTCTACAAGCTGTTGCCTTTCCTGATGTTGAGAAGGCTCTCCCTCCGTGCTAAGGGATCTTTGTATGCAGCATGAGTTTGGAGTGTAATGCTGTATGGCAGTAAGACCTGGGCAGTAAAGAAGAGGGATATTCATAGGTTCAAATGTACAGAAATGATAATGATTAGAAAGATGTGTATTGAGTCCTTGCATGAGAGGCCTGGGGGTGGCCAGGTTAATGACTAAAAAGTTGAGAGGAAGGATGGGACTGGCTGGTATCAGTGTTGTACTGAGGAGGGGAGGACTGAGATAATTTGGGCATGTGGAGGGAATGAAGGATGACAAATGAGTGCATAAAGTGAGGATTGTAAGTGTCAGGGGTTGAGTTGTGAGAGGCAGACTGAGAAAGACCTGGGACGAGGTCATAGAGTGTGATCTCAGTGATAAAGGACTGAATAGGGAGGCTGCCATAGAAACAGCTGCATGGAAAGATCCAATTAGCTGAACAAGATCAATGCATGCAGGCATGTTGGAGCCTTTATAAACTATACCATACAATACACAATATGAAAAAGAGCAGGAAAATTTTAGCGAGCTGGCAAGTTCTTAGGATGTTAGTCTGCTAGGTGTAAAATGAACTCTTTCACTTTGATGCCTGTAATTTTTTTATTTTTTTTATGCAAGGAAGAAGGAACCAAGGGCCATGGGCCCACATACTGTTCCTTCCAAGAAAAAGTAAAAACAATACAAAAGAGAGCCAAATTCAAGATCCATTCATTTCGAGATGCCTGAACACACTGCGTTTGAAAGATTGGAGATCATAGGAAGCAGGGAATACAGACAGAGGGAGACAGTTCCAGAGTTGACCAGTTGCATAAATGAAGGACTGGGAATAACGGTTAACTCTTGCATTAGAGAGTTGGACAGAAAAGGGATGAGAGTTTGTTGCTAGACGGGTACTACATGCCCGTCGTAGAGGTGGAGGGATGCAGGCAGACAGTTCAGAGGAACAGTGACCATTGAAGTAGCGATAGAAGAGAGATAAAGAAGCAACAGTGCGGCGAAGACACAAAGGTTGAAGGGAATCAGTAAGAGGAGGAGAGTTAATGAGACGAAAAGCCTTTGACTCCACCCTATTGAGAAGAACCGCATGTGGGAAGCCTCCCTACACATAAGAGATGTACTCCATACACGGGCGAATAAAACCCGTGTACAAGGTCAACATCTGTGCAGGGGTAAAGAAAGCTCGGAGTCGGCCCAGCACACCTAATCTCTTGGAAGCAGATTTCACAAGAGATGTAATAAGTTCTTTCCAAGATAAATCCCGAGAGAAGGAGACCCCCAGCATGTTGAAGGATGATGCAGGACTGAGCTGGACATTATTAAACATTAGTGGGTAATCTGAGGAAGACTTTGTCGGGTTGACAAGCGTAAGAACTGAGTTTTTGATGCATTAAAAATAACAAGATTATTTTTACCCCAATCAGAGATATGAGCCAAGTCAGACATTAGGTGTGCCATAGCCTCATCCCTTGTTTGCTGAAGTAACTGCTGAGATGGACGTTGCGGAAATCGAATGGAAAGGTGAAGGGTGGAATCATCAGCATATGAGTGGATAGGGTTAGATGTACAGCTTAGAAGGTCATTGATGAATAAAAAAAAGAGAGTTGGTGATAGGACAGAGCCCTGAGGAACACCACTGTTGATAGGTCAAGGAGAAGAACGATGGCCGTCTACAACAGCAGCTATAGAACGACCAGAAAGGAAACTAGAGATGAAGGCACAGATAGAAGGATAGAAACCGTAGGAGGGCAGTTTGGAAATCAAAGATTTATGCCAGACTTGATTGAAAACCTTTGAGATGTCAAGTGCAATGGCAAAGCTTTCGCCAAAGTCCCGAAAGGAGGATGACCAGGAGTCTGAAAGGTAGGTGAGAAGATCGCCAGTGGAGCGTCCCTGACGGAACCCATACTGACGATCAGAAAGAAGGCTGTGACAGGAAAGATGCTTTAAAATTTTTCCGTTAAGAACTGATTCGAAAACTTTTGAGACACAGGATGTTAAAGCAATTGGACGATAGTTAGAGGGTTGGGAATGGTCACCCTTCTTTGGGACTGGCTGAATGAGAGCAAACTTCCAGCAAGAAGGAAAGGTACAAGTTGACAGACAAAGGCGAAAGAGTTTACCTAGGCAGGGTGTAAGCACAGAAGCACAGTTTTTGAGGACAACAGGAGGGACTCCATCAGGCCCATATGCCTTGTTAATATTGAGGCCAGTGATGGCAGAAAATACATCAGCTGAAGAAATTTTAATGCCAGTCATGAGGAAGTCTGAGGGGGGAATTGATGGAGGAACAGCACCAGTATCATATAAGGTAGAATTGGAGGAGAAAGTCTGAGCAAAGAGATCCGCTTTACCAGTAGAAGAAATAGCTACAGAGCCATCAGAGCAGAAAAGAGGAGGGAAGGATGATGAGGTAAAGTTGTTAGAAAGGTTTTTGGCAAGGTGTCAAAAGGAGCGAGAAGAATTTGAGTTGGAGAGTTGGGAACATTTAGCACGGATGAAATTATTTTCAGCAGAGCGAAGAACAGATTGAGCATGATGCCGGGCAGAAATATAAAAAAGATGTGATTCAGGGGTGGGTTGGTTCTGGTACCTTTTAAAGGCCCTTTCTTTGTTGCGGACAGCATTAGAACAAGCGTGATTAAACCAAGGCTTTCTTGCATTAGTCAGAGGATGTGAGAAAGGAATGTATGCTTCCATGCCCGAGAGAATAACCTCCATAATGCAAAGGCCACACTCAAACGGCTCCCGGCCATGGAAGCAATAATCATTCCAAGGAAAGTCAAAGAAGTACTGCCTGAGGGCCTCCCAATCTGCAGCTCCAAAGTGCCACAGGCAGCGTTTCTTTGGAGGGTCCACAGGCTGTACTGGAGCAATAGGACAGGTAAGGTAATAAGGTTATGATCGGAGGAGCCCAATGGAGAGAAAAGATTAACAGTGTAAGCAGAAGGATTAGTTGTTAGGAAAAGGTCAAGTATGTTGGAACTCTCTCCAAGGCGGTCAGGGATACGGGTAGCGTGCTGTACAAGCTGCTCTAGGTCATTAAGGATAGAAAAGGTGAAGGCTTGTTCACCAGGTGGATCAGTGAAAGGAGAGGGGAGCCAAAGGTGGTGGTGAACATTGAAATCTCCTAGAATGGAGATTTCAGAGAAAGGAGAAATGGATAGAATGTGTTCCATCGTAGAAGTAAGATAGTCAAAGAATTTTTGATGGTCGGTAGAATTAGGAGATAAGTAAACAGCACAGATATATTTAGTCAGAGAATGACAGGAGAGCCGAAGCCAGAGAGCAGAGAATTCAGAAGAATCAAGTTCAGGAACACGAGAGCAAGATAGATCGTTGCGTACATATACACAACAGCCACCTTTGGCTTTGAAATGAGAATAGAGAAAGTAGGAGGATACAGAAAAGGGTTTGCTGTCAGTTGTCTCAGACAGCTGAGTCTCAGAAAGAAAGAGAAGGTGAGGTTTAGAGGAGAAGAGGTCGTGCTCAACAGAGCGAAAGTTAGAGGAAAGGCCGCGAATGTTACAGAAATGAAGAAGGAGTGAGTCAGACAGTGGTTCCAGGCAGCTCCGAGAGTTGTCACCGGGAGAGGGGCGGATGGTGGGGGCATTTATGGTACCCCCCCCGGGGACTCTGAGGCACGATTTTCAGTAGCCATTTTTTTTAGAATTTTTTGAAAAGGAAGTGTAGTGTGTAGCGTGTATGTAGTTTGGTGTTGACAGTTAGAGAAACTTGTATTGGAGAGCATGCTGGTCTACTCTCTGTGTTACTGAGACACTGAAAAAGTTCAGCAAAGGGGGATGGTCAGGAACAAATCCTGAGGGCTGATGAAACGGGAGTTCCAGGTCTCCCTGTCATCAGCTTTCCATCCTCCTTGGGAGTACTGCCCTGCTCGACTGGTGCTACAGTCTCCTCCCTACTTTGCAACAGATGGGAAAGAAAGGTGTCCTTTCTCCCTGACCTATTGCTGAACCTGAGATGTCTTCATTCACAACCGACCTCTTTTGGCCACATCATTATCAATTTACTTTCAATATCAATTTTTTCTTTCAGATTCAATACCTGTCAAAGTACATGAATTAACTTATTCTTACCTTCACCTGTTCATTTTATTAGGGTGTTTTAGTGTTCTACATTACCTACACAGTATATATATATGCATGTATCATATTTTAAGTAACCATGGGTCTTCTTAAAACAAAAAAATCATAAACACAAGTCAGCGTGGGTATGATGTACTGTTTTTGGGTGCATTCCTAAATCATGTACAGATGTGGGGGCACTCACCGTCCACTCACTCAATGTAGTGCTGCTCTTAGGTGGCTGCCCTTTCCTCTCTCCCTTCCTTCTTTCCTTCCTTCCTCTTATGTCGTTCTTTCCTTCATTCTTTCCTCATCCTTCTGTCTATGAGTGACTCCACACTGCATGACAAGCCAAATGGTTTCCTGTACACCAGGAAACCATTTACAATGCTAGATGGTAACCATATAACCTAACTATGGCACCTGGTGATTTAGAGGGTAATTAGGTAAGGCACTCCAACTGGACTGAGCCTGTGTCGGTTCATATCCAAGGGGTTGCTGGGGTTAATTGCTCATGTAATGCCACTCAGGGATGAATGAGGCTGGTCACTTTCATTTTAAATGTCAGAACCAACTTGCCTAGCCCTGGGCTCCTATGCTTTTCATGGAGCAACACAGGTTTTGATGATGGATGGATGTATGCACATTACATCACTTCATATGGGCTAAGGCAATTCCACCCTAGTATATCACAAGTGAAAGGTAATTTTTAGGCAATGTAATGTGGCCTAGAACTCAATCTGTACATGTATCCATTGATGACAAAATCCGAAGTTCTTTATTTATGCTTTATCTCAGGGAGGCACACCAATACAGATGTACGTATCAACCCACACTTTTGGTGCCTTCTACAAGTACCAAAGAGGCCAAAACCAGTTTGTGTATAGTTGGCAGGACACCAGGGAGGGAATTCCACTCTCCCCATCTTACCCACGCCTTCTACACGTGGTGGATTCCAGACCACTTCTCTACTCTGCTAAAGGTTCCCATGGACTCTGGGCATCTCCAGGTAAATATACAGTACAAATTTGACCTATCCATCAGGAATGCTAGAGAATGCCATCCATTTCTTACCTATACAAATAATTCTCTTTCTATTTTGCTTTTTCTTTCCTTGCTTACTGGATCCTACCTCACCCCATCCTTAGGTGGGAAAAATGAGCTTAGAATAATGATGATGATGATGATGATGATGATGATGATGATGATGATGATGAATACAAATACCTTATACCCAATACTGCAAGGAAGAGAAAAATCTTCATTACACAGCAGGCTAAGATAAAATTGAAAGTTGATGAGCTGATACAAACAGATAATTTACCCATTAAAGCTAATTTCAAGTATAAAATGAAAACTCTTCTGTAAACAAATGAACTCAAAAGTATGAATCCATTATGTTCAGCTGTCTAAGCCATACAGAGATCATATACAGTAGTAATTTCTCTTACACCCTCATGCCCCATTCCATTTCTCCACTTCCTAAATCTTTTCTCCGCCTCTTTCTTTCTCTGCAAGCATCAATTCATCAGCATACAACATCTCCCATGGGAGTCCATTGAAGTCATGTGACAGAACTTCAAGCATCATGACAAACATTAAGGGACTCAAGACTGACCCCTAATGCACACCAACATTCACAGAAAACTCATCACTCAAATTTCCATTCACTCTCACCTGGGTGCAAACACCCACATTCATAGTCATAACCACTCTAACCTGCCACTCCTCGATCCCTAACTTTCTCATTTCGCACTGCACCACCTCCCTACGGACTCTGTCAAAGGCTTTCTCCATCAACAAAATCAAAGTACAGCTCCCTTTTCTTTTCTATATATTTTCCTGAAGCTGTCGGACAATGAATATGGCATCAGTGGGCCCTTTGCCTGGGACTGTATATCAGTATTATATTACTAGTAACAATAATACCAGGCATTAAATCAATAAGAGCTTATATAATCCTGCTAGGGGTGCATCAGTACAACCGCCTACCACTGTTGCAAGATGAGACCGGGAAAGGGACTGCCTGGAAGACTTGGCTGAATTTGCAAGTTGTGGATGAAGCTAACCCTCACAGTGTCAATCAACACAAGTAAGTTTGTCTTCAGTTACTGACTTCTGAACACTTAAGTTTTAAACTGGGTATGTTTTTCTTTGTGCTTTTTTAATTGCAAAAATAAAGGAACCTCTAACAAATGACAAAAACTTATCCCTTCTGAGGAAAGCTAAAAAAAGGAAATCAATATACAATCATGTTCTGATCAGTACAAGATGCCTAGACACTGCATTAAAACAAGTGGAGGTCAAAAGCAGTGGGAAAGACATACAAAAGATAGCTCCAGAGTTGATCAGTTGCATATATAAAAGACTGGATTTACCAGTTAACTACTACATTAGAAAACTGGACACCAAAAGGTTGTTGTTGTTGTTGTTGTTGCTGAACCTCACTAAATATGATTCAGCAGACCTGTCAACTGCAGGTAAGTAACTGCCCCTAAGGAGATGTCCCACAGGTTCTCTACACTGATGATGATGTGTATGTATCTTGGTGTGGTCCGTGCTGTGCAGAGCTCCATTATGTGTGTTATGTTGTGTGGGCCTATTCTAAAAACACGGCATATGTCATCTGTAATTCCACCCAACCTAAATATAAGTTGGTAGCTGAGGAGGGCAGGGTGATGTCCTGATCTAAACTTAGGTAGGTGAACTCAATCATCTCTCCTTAATGATATCTCCAATGGGTGGATGCCAGAAAGAGGGCTTGCAATACAGTGTTCTGATTGGGGTGTTGAAATGCCCTGCATGTGAAGTATGTAGGTGATTCACTGTTAGTGCTGGAATGGCTGCAGGTGGGATGTTGTTACAGAGGGTTTGATAGTGTTTGTGTGATGACTGTTTTGTATACCTCACTGTGTTGCATATCACTGCCATGTAATGACAGGGGTGTTGTGTATTGGCACAGGCTGCTGCAGAGAACTGCGTGCCTCTAATATCAAGGTAATTTTTAAAAAGGGAGGACTTCAGTTTCAGTGTATGTGAGTGGCAGACATGGTCTCAGCAGCCAGTGGTGATGCATAGGGTGTTGTTCTGTATGCTTTGCATGGTGCTGTCATCATCATCATCATCTGGAAGTCCACTGGTGAACAAAGGCCTCTCCCACCCTTTTCCACAAATTCCTTAACTAAGCCATTCTCTGCCATGTTTTGCCCACAAACGTAGTATGTTCAGGTTTTCATTATGAACACATCTAGACTTCTGCCACCTCTCAATTACCTTCTCTAAGAACAATTCTTTTACAGGCTTCTATCCTTTGGTTCTTTCTTCTCTGCATTAATCCATCCGTCCATTCATCAGATAATCCTACGTTGCCCCATGAGGAGTGTTGAAGCCTGGGGCTACGCAAGTTGTTCCTGACATTTAAGATAAGAGTGACCAGCCTCACTCATCCCTGAGTGGCACTACATGAGCAATAAACCCCAACCACCCCTTGGATATAAACCTTCATTGGCTCAATCCAACTGGAGAGCCATAATCACCCACTAAACAACGAGGGAAGTAGCCTGTAGCACCAGTCGAGCAGGGCAGTACTCCCAAGGAGGATGGAAAGATGGTGATAGGGAGAGCTGGAGCTCCCGCTTCATCAGCCCTCGGGACTAGTTCCCGACCATCCCCCTTTGCTGAACTTTTCCAGTGTTTCAGTAACACAGAGAGTAGGCCAGCATGCTCTCCAATACAAGTTCTCAAACTGTCAAGGCCAAACTACATGCACATACAGTGCTTCCTCCAATTTTGCGAGAATATGGTCGACAAAAAACCTCGCAAAACCGAAATTTGCAAAGTTGAAACAATTAAATATATGCAATAAAGGTAAATTGGTCGACATCACCCCAAGGTAAGCACTTTTTCCCCACTCTTTCTCTCGACTCTACCTCTTAATTTTATGATGATAAATGAAACAAACATGGACTGATGTATTGTACAGTAATATTATTATGAAAACATCATAGGTAAGAAACATAAAAAAGAAAAAAATGCATATTTACACTGATGTGAAGACTGGCGTGGTGTACGGGACTGGTGGCGGGGCAAGGCTTGGGTGCGACTACTGTGGTGTAAACAAACGTGGCGGGGTGGCAGAACACCGAACTAGGAGACACAGTACGCCCAGCGAACCACGACGTCACTACTCCGCGTGGCAAAGTAGTGCGGGAAGACGACTTTCCCACCACTCGACCTCGCAAAGTGTGTGATCGCTCCCAAAGATCATAAATGTTAAAAAATAAATGACTTGGAACTACCTCGCAAAATTGGTGATTCGCAAAGTTAAAGTTCGCAAAGTTGAAGGATGTACTGTACACACTACACTTCCTTTTCAAAAATTAACAAGTAAAAATGGTTGCCTTTAAATTTGCTTCGGAGTCCCCAGGGGGGGGGACCATAAATGCCCCCACCATCCGCCCTCTCCCGGTGATGACTCTGAGAGATGCCTGGAACCATTGTCTGACTCACTCCTTCATTTCTGCAACATTCACAGCCTTTCCTCTAACTTCCCTTCTGTTGAGCATCATCTCTCCTCCTCTAAACCTCACCTTCTCTTCCTTACAGAGACTTAGCTGTCTGATGCAACTGACAGCAAACCCTTTTCTGTATCCTCCTACTTTCTCTATGCTCATTTCAAAGCCAAAGGTGGCTGTTGTGTATATGTACGCAATGACCTATCTTGTTCTCGTGTTCCTGAACTGATCCTTCTGAATTCTCTACTCTCTAGGTTCGGCTCTCCTGTCATTCTCTGACTAAATATATCTGCGCTCGTTACTTATCTCCTAATTCTACTGACTACCAAAAATTCTTTGACTATCTTACTTCTACGATGGAACACATTCTATCCATTTCTCCTTTCTCTGAAATCTCCATTCTGGGAGATTTCAACATTCACCACCACCTTTGGTTCTCCTCTCTTTTCACTGATCCACCTGGTGAACAAGCCTACATCTTTTCTATCCTTAATGACCTAGAGCAGCTTGTACAGCACCCTACCTGTATCCCTGACTGCCTTGGAGAGAGTTCCAACATACTTGACCTTTTCCTAACAACTAATCCTTCTGCTAATACTGTTAATCTTGGCTCTCCATTGGGCTTCTCCGATCACAACCTTATCACCTTAACCTGTCCAATCGCTCCGGTACGGCCTGTGGACCCAACCCTCTAGCTATCGTCCAATTGCTTTAATATCCTGTGTCTCAAAAGTTTTTGAGTCAATTCTTAACAGAAAATTTTTTAAGCATCTTTCTTATCACAACCTTCTTTCTGACCGTCAGTATGGATTCCATCAGGGACGCTCCACTGGTGATCTTCACAACTACTTTTCAGACTCCTGGTCATCCTCCTTTCAGGACTTTGGCGAAAGCTTTGCCAATGCACGTGACATCTCAAAGGCATTCAATCGAGTCTGGCATAAATCTTTAATTTCCAAACTGCCCTCATATGGTTTCCATCCTTCTATCTGTGCCTCCATCTCTAGCTTCCTTTCTGGTCGTTCTATAGCTGCTGTTGTAGACGGCCATCGTTCTCCTCCTAGATCTATCAACAGTGGTGTTCCTCAGGGTTCTGTCCTACCACCAACTCTCTTCCTTTTATTCATTAATGACTTTCTAAGCTATACATCTAACCCTATCCACTCATATGCTGATGACTCCACCGTTCACCTCCCCATTCGGTTCCCACAACATCCATCTCAGCAGTTACTTCAACAATCAAGGGATGAGACTATGGCAAACCTAATGTCTGACTTGGCTCATATCTCTGACTGAGGTAAAAATAATCTTGTTGTTTTTAATGCATCAAAGACTCAGTTCTTACACCTATCAACCCAGCAAAATTTTCCACAGGAGTACCAACTGATGTTTAATAATATCCAGCTCCATCCTGCATCATCCTTGAACATGCTTGTGGTTTCATTCACTCGTGACTCATCTTGGAAAGATCATATTACATCTCTTGTAAAATCTGCTTCCAAGAGATTAGGTGTGCTAAGCCAACTCCATACCTTCTTTACCCCTGCACAGTTGTTAAGGTTATACACGGGTTTTATTCACCCCTGTGTAGAGTATAACTCTCATGTGTGGGGAGGCTCCCCACATACAGCTCTTCTCAATAGGGTGGAGTCAAAGGCTTTTCGTCTCATCAACTCTCCTCCTCTTACTGGCTCCCTTCAACCTCTGTCTCTTCGCCACACTGCTGCAACTTTATCTCTTTTCTATCATTACTTCAATGGTTACTGCTCCTCTGAACTGTCTGCTTGCATCCCTCCACCTCTATGACGGGTGCATAGCACCCGTCTAGCAACAAACTCTCATCCCTTCTCTGTCCACCTCTCTAATGCAAGAATTAACCATTACTCCCAGTCCTTCATTATGCAACAGGTCAACTCTGGAACTGTCTCCATCTGTCTGTACAGTAGTCCCCCACTTAACGAATGGGTTAGGTTCCTGGAAAACCGTTCGTTACGTGATTTTTCGTTGCACGAGCCCATTATAGCATAGGTTCAATGAGGTTTGGTTCCAGACTTTCGATTTTCCCCCCCCCATCTACTAGTATTCACCCTTCTTTGCTAATTATGAATAAATGTTTGTGTATCTTATGACTCCATAACTCATATTCTACAACTATAGTACATACAGTACATCTACATTCTACAAATACATACAGCACTTGATTTAAAGATACTCGACACTGTAGACGGAACCAGGTCATGAAGGAGAGCTATAGTTTGTTTTTCACCATGTTCGTGCTGCCTTACTATATCCAGCTTAGTCTCGAGTGTAAAGCTCTTCCTGGAGGCCTTGGCTGCTTGTTGGCTAGGGTTGGTTGCAGGTCATTTAGGCATGGTGGGCGAAAAGTAGTGCAGCAATGCACATACGAACTTGGGGAGGCTACAGCTGTTTGGTTTTGAATACAAGTACGAGCGTCGTGTCACTAGAGGCACTGCTGTCAACAGCTGATAGTCACTGTGCGCAACTGGCTTCTCCGATGGATGATTCGGGTGATGGTTGGTAAACCAAAAATTGGTAAAATTATCGTTTCAACCTCTAACAGAATTAGGAAATTTTGAACCTTTTCACCGATATTTTAGACAGTTCTAAGACACTTTTCGTCTACGGCATCTTTCTTTCAAATTATTTTTATTTTACTCCTGAAGATATCCTAACCTAACCTAACCTAACCTTGAGGAGTAAAATAAAAATAATTTGAGACGAAAATGTCATATAAGAAAAGTGTCTTAGAATTTTCTAAAATATCGAAGAAATGGATCAAAAACTCGTAACTCTGTTAGGGGTTGAAACAATAACAGAAACAAAAAATTCGTTAAACCAAGTCTAGGCAGTCGTTGTGCAAATGAAGGGTAGTAAAACACACTTTCGTTAAACCGATAATTCGTTGCGTGAGCGTTCACTGCATGAGGGTTGCCTGTATTTCCTACTTCCTATGATCTCCAGTCTTTTAAGCGCTGTGTGTCCAGGCATCTCAAAATGATCGGATCTTGAATTTGGCTCTCTCTTGTATTGTTTTTGTTTTTTTCTTGGAAGGAAAGGTTGCGGGCTCCGACCTTTGGTTCCTTCTGCATAGCTTTAAAAAAGTGCCATAATTTGGTTATATGGTTACCACTCGCCTTAGTAAATGGTTTCTTGGTGTACAGGAAACCATTTGCCTTGTCACTCACTGAAGAGTCACCCAGAGGCAGAAGGAAGAGGAAAGAATGGAGGAAAGAAAGACGGAAGAGGGAGTGTAAAGTCACCTGCAGGCAGAAGGACAAGGAAAGAATGAGGTAAAGAAAGACAGAAGAGGAAGGAGGGAAAGAAAGATGGAGGAGAGGAAAGGGCAGACACCCGAGAGCAGCACTACATCGAGTGAGTGGATGGTGAGTGCCCCCACCTACCACATTCTTAATAAGAGGGGAAAAAAAAGTGAGTCAATGAAGCTGCAAGGGATACTGTACTGTCAACTAGACAATACTTTAACATGATAAGCTTAATATGAATTACTTTCCATCATTATCATCATCACCATCATCCAGACCTCCTTTCCAACCCTAGGGCAGGGTGAGGAATCACTTTCGTAAATAAATAATTCCTTTTCAACATTCTTTTCCTCATTCCACTTGTGGGTGGACCAAAAGAGGCAGGATGATGATGACTGATGATTGATTGATTGATTGACTGATTGATTAATTGATTGATGATGATGATGATGATGATGATAATGACGACGACGACGACAACAATGATGACGATAAACATTGTTTGCAAAATACCTCATAATGTTTACAAGTACTTAACAATAAATACAAAAGTATTAGATGGAGGGGCTTCATGGTCCTTCAGTAAATGCCATTGCCATGGCGTGGTGTGGTGTAGGAGGGCTGTTCTGTGTAATGTGGTATAAAGCCCTGGTCACACAGACACGATAATCATCATGGAAGCGCTACTAATCAAATTATTGGCAGTCATGATATTTGATCACGATTTTCGTCTGTCACGACAGCTGAATGACACCCTTACGACGGCAGTAAGTATGTGTCATGACAGTCTTAAGATCGTCACGATCAAATCACGGCAGCTCAACAACAACGTCAAGATTGGCGGGTTTTAAAATTTTAACGGTCATTTTCCCGTCATGACAAAGCCACAATGAGCACGACAGAGTCATGACAGCATCATGAAGGTGTCACAATAGCATCACATGTGTTGCCCACAGGCGGAAATAATTCCTCTCAGATGAATATGTGCCGTATGTTAATCTGTGACAAAAGAAACAAAATATTTCTGGACAAAATTATATATTATTATAAATTATTATATAGCATTATATATTATATATATAGTATATACACACATATATATATATAG